>JACTOM010000867.1:1719832-1750997 GCA_015832385.1 Elymnias hypermnestra
CTGGATTCGGCAACACTTTCTCTTTTTCTCCAGAAAGCTTCGTACCTGACCTCTTTGGACCTTTCTTTGCGACAGTTACCCAATCCATATGGGAAGAACTATCTTGCGCCGCTGTCTCCCCTGCTGTGGCCATATTACCCTCCGCATCGGATATGACCTCTGTATTCGGGTATCCGGACAGAGCTCCTACTTGTCGCGCTGATTCTGCCTCCCGAGCTGCTGCAGAGACCCGTTTTGACCGTGTCCGACGTGGTGCTGATATAGGTAAAGCAGGTGGGGGCATAGTTCTCGCCATGTTGGCAGCCAGCGGAGGGCGTGATATTTTCGCCGGTAACAGCCGATCTTCAATTCCGGCAAGCTTGGCGTCTACTATTGCTCCCATCGATGTAATAATTGATGCCTTAAAATTCTCCATAAACTCCTCATTTAGAGGTCCGTGAGAAGTTTTTGAAGCTGTGCCTTTCGCTTCCCGCAATGACGTCCGAATTTCTGAAAATTCACGGCGGTGCGCTTTCCGTTCCGCTTTCAGATTTTCTATCTCCTGACGGAGCCTTCCATTATCGGCTCTCAGCCGAGCTGACTCGTCAGCCTCCGTTCTGGAAGCTAGGGCCTCTACCACCTCTTGAAGAGCCGTTGCTGAATCTTTTAGAGTTTCAACAAAACTACCCTTAAGGTTACCAGCCTTCTGGACCACCATCATAATGTTGGTAAGTTTTTGACCAGCCAGCGCACGCAGCTCCTCTGTACTTAATAGTCGAGGACTGGTCCGTCCTGTTTTAGGTTCCTCCGAGGCAGACAAACACTCTGAATCCACGCAGACCTCCGAACGAAAATTCTTAACTCTTTCACTGAGAAAGCGGTTAAAAATCGCCTCTTCAGCCTCTTCCTTCCGCCTACGCTGCTCAGCTCTCGCTTGAGCAATGCCCGTCCCCTTCCTCCTACGCGCCACTTTCTCCCCTTTGCATACCGAACTCGCCCTGCTGGACGAAGCTGATGCAATAGAGTCATAGGCGGGACTACGGTCCCTCTCCTCGATCTCCATTCCCGATTCTACTGTAACATCCACACCCCTTTTTTGGGGAGTAGAAACCCCTCTTAACCGCCTGCCGCCGTCCATGACGGGGCACAAATACTAAGCAGCCGTCAGAATGTATAACAAAATTCAGACTAGACAAACAACATACAAACAATTAACAACAAGCCAACCAAACAAGAACCCCTCAACAAACAATAACAAGTATAACGAAAACAAGCCCTACTACAAAAAGAACAAAGCGAATACCAATCCCAACAACAAACCCACAAGATAAAATTCTCAACAATAACAAGTTTAACGAAAACAAACCCTACTACACAAATCAAGAAAAAACGAATAACACTTTTAGTAACAAATCCCTCAAGATCAAATTCTCGACAAAATACAGACACAAGGTCATGCATTTACAATTCCAAGAAATACGACCCAGCGGCTAGCGAAATCGTCGCGCGCCGCGTAGCAGTCCGCCCGTGACAAACGTCTGAGCGAGACTCCATCGTATGTACCTTAACTCTGGAGTTATCGTATGTACCTTAACTCCAGATTAATTATTCATAATTTAGGTATTGTGATTTGACAACTTTATTTCTGAGAGACGCTTGATTGTAATCTGATAGTAAGTGATATTACAATCTAAACTAGTAGCGTACTGGTTATTGTTATGATTTCTTAGACGATACGATCGGCAAAGATGGCACAACCTGTTTCGTCGGGAACATCACAATGCTCAGCAGTGTGCTAAAACCAGAGTAGGAGGAGGTTTTTTTCACTGCAGTATCAGAATGCAAATATCTTTGTTTGGCGATACTTTGCCTAATCTTCGCATCTATCCAGACTTAGACAAATGTAATAATGCTTTTGTCTAAAATTACCCTGCCATGAGTGAAATCCAGGACCTTTATTAGTGAAACGAGTATGTTGTGTTAGGCCGTCACCTTCCAAGTATTAGAAAGAACCCAATAACCCTAACAATATACCTTACGTAGAGCTGGCACAAAACCTTAATTATAGAATTACTTACCATCAGTTATGAAGTGATAGACAGCACGTAGTTCGGCTTCGTACTGTTCTAAGGATATCGCCGGCACAATGGGTGGTACATAGTCCTCTTCAGGCGACCGTTCCGATCCATAACCCTGGTCAAAACCAGGGTCTTGGAGTTTCCATACTGGCTCTGCATTGGAACCTGTAAAAGAATAATTTCACTATAGAATGATGTCTAACCAAGATAAGGTAAGTAGCAGTCCATTATGGTCACACTGATGGGCACAAGCCTCCTCACTGAAAGTAGAGATTGTTTTAGAACATAAACCCGACGTGACGGCAATGCGAAATGAATCAAAACAGGACTTTGAAAGATTTTGTTCTGCTACCAATCTAGACCTGCAAAAATTAGAAAATACGCTTTCGTAAACTTGACCTGCCGGAACTCAAACCAGGGACTCAATAAGCGAAGTAAGTGTTGTACTATTAAATTCATTTGAAACAGCCATGCTGAATTGTTTGTTAATTAAAATTTAAACGTTTCTATCTTAAACCGAATTACAGATATGAAATGAATTTTCCAGCGTTGAAATTAATAAAATGAAAACCATTCACAATTTTAAAACAACGCAAAACCAATTAAACATTTTCCAGTCCAAAATAAACACAAGGGTTTAAAACCGTTGGCAATCTCGAACGTTACATTAAACAATGTTTTTAAGGAAAACTCGAAAAGAAAAATGTACTTAACAAACACTAAAAAGGGAGTAATTACTCTAAACAAGAAAAGGGCTTCAGATAAAAGAAAACAAAATCTCATTATATAGGCATTACTTCCAATTATTTATGCCTCACCCTTTTTCTTCCTTTCGTGAAAGTTGAAACAACTGAAAAGTTCTTTATGTTTTTGTTGGATTCCATTTTTATTTCGCTCGGTATTCCCAATTTGATCGCCAAACTAAGAGTTAATTGAATCTCTCTCTGTTCTATTGATATTTATTTTTTAAATAACGTACATTTATATTTGTTTTAATTGACTAAACTGTTTAAGAAAATTTAACATACAGTGTGTATATGTGCTTGTGTAAGTTTGCATGTTTCGGTGTGTGTTAATAAAGACACAAAGCGGCTTCGTTAGGGTAAATTTTCAGTATTATGGGATTTAACGTAAAAATAGATAATCAACAAAATTTTCAATCAGGATACCTCATTCCCATAGGGGTAGGCAGAGACCACGCCCTTCCACTTGCCACGATCCTTGGATATTTTCTTCCATTCTCATAATACCTTTCATACCAGTTCGTCGGTTTAGTGTACTCTTGACCTGGCCCTTATTTAAAATGACCTGGTTTTGGTCCAGGAACGATCGCCTTTTTCTTCCCCTTACAACTTTACCAATCACTCTTGACTCATAATTCCTTGTTTTCAGCCTCCTCTCATTCGTTCTCTTTACGTGCCCAAATCATCTAATTTCTCAATTTTATCAAATCAAATCAAATCAAATCAAAATGTCTTTATTCAAGTAGGCATATTACAGCACTTTTGAATCGTCAAATATTTTTTTTTCTTGTCCACACTCTAATTCTAATGCACTTCTGATGATGATACTCCAGAACTTAAAATCTAAAGTTACGAGGGTTTCTTCGTGCCCTGATCTGAGAAGAGCCCACAACAAACTCAGTCGGGTATTTTGTTTTTTGTTATCATCATCATTACAAGATCACATTAGTTTAATATATTTTAATTCAAATTAGAGCAGTTCGTGCACTCCCGCGCGTTTCTATCGTCTAAGTACTCTTGCAACTTATAATACGATTTTTCTATCAACTCTCTTTTAACAAAGAACAGTTACCCTTAAATGAGTTGTTAATTTTATGCAGCCTACTAGAATTTACAACAAGTTTGTTTTTGTTTTAATAACTACATCTTCTTTTATACCACAACATTCTCTTATAATATTATTTCTAACTTTGTCACTCAGTTCAGTCATTCCACGCAAACTTCTCAACGCTCTCATCTATACCGCATTTATTTTACTTATGTGATTCTTCTGCCATACACAACTTTCACTAACATACATAAGTGTTGGCATCAACACTCCTGCATGCACAGCAAGTTTGGTCCTTTGCGACACCCTCCGGCTATTTATAAAGGCATGCAGAGCACCATTTACCATATTCCCTGCATTCACTCTTCTTTCAATATCACTTTCATATTTTCCATGTTTTGTAAATTTAAATCCCAAGTATACAAATTCTTTCACCTTTTCCACTTGTTCTCCATCTAGAAAAATATTGCCATCCTTCATCTCTTTAAAAAAGGTTGCTAACTTTTAACTTAAGCTAACTTTCGTTTTGTTTACATTCACTTTCATTTCTTTCCTTTTCATACCTTCATTCATAATATATACCATCTCCTGTAGTTCATTAGCAGATGATGCAAGTATTACTTGATCATCAGCGTAGAGTAAACATTTGATGAGTAATTCATTCAATCTTAACCCATAAATACTTTCTTCTAAATCTGTTATCATGGATAACTGTTAGGTTATACAGCCATGGTAATGCAACACATCCCTTTCGAACACCTCTTTCGACAGAAAACCACTCCGTGTACGCCCTATTTATTCTGACACAAGCACTAGAACCATCATACAGATATTTCAATGCTTAAATCAGATTACCGCTCACCCCATACGTAGATAACGTTGAACATAACTCATTCCTCCCCATTCGATCGTAGGGCTTTTCTAAATCTATAAAAGCGCAATAAACTTTTTGGTGTTTAGCCAAACATTTTTCAGCTATGCAGCATAAAAATAAGACCTGATCTGTACATCCCATTCCTCTTCTAAATCCTGCTTGCATGTCCCATATTTTCTCATCAGTTTTATTAATCAACCCTTTCAATCAATATTTTTCCATACAATTTGCCGACGACAATAAGATGGCTGATACCGCTGTAATTTTTGCACTCCTGCTATGACCCTTTTCCTTTATATAGAAGGATAATTACGGCCTTGCTCCAATTGTTTGGGACTTGACCTTTCACCCAGCATGCATTGAAGAGGCAGTACAGTTGATATGCCTCAGTACCCCGGCCAGCCTTCAGCATCTCGATTGATATTCTGTCATGCCTAGCAGCTTTACCTGATTTCATACCATTACCATTACCTAATATCGCTAACATAATTAAGATATTCTTTAACATATTGTAAGTTACGTTATAATTTTTAATTTTACAATGTTCAAAGAAAATTCAGATGTCTTTTCCTATTGTTATTATTAGCGTACAATCTTTATATAGGTTTTGCCTAAATTTTTATACTTCGTAATATACTTTTTTATCTTCAGTAGATCTCGTACTCTAATACATTTTTAAAACTTATAATGAACGCCACTAAATATTTAGACAAATATTTATTCATTAATTGAATTTTATTTACAAAAAAATGTACACTGTTATATATTGAAAGCTGAAGTATACCGTTTACAGGTACCTTTCTAAGTAAAGTTCTTCTTTTTTAACTGACAAATAGATAGTGTAAAGTATCTGAAAGAAAAAGTATATTTGTTGGACTTAGCTTTTCTAAAGCAATTGATTCTTAGTGTGATCAATAGAAGCTTAATAGAAGCTCGTAAATACTAGTGTCTGAATTCTATGTACATTAAACGCACCGCCAATGGAAAACCAAACAATTCAATAGTCCAACCACATATACGTAATTCCTATATTGGCAATTGGTAGCCGCATTACAAGGGACTTAGAAACAGTTCAACGCTAGGGATGTTCTACTGGAGTTTTCGAATTTAAAATCTATAGCTTCGTCTATAAACAAAGGAATACTATTTTAATTTTTACTATATACTAGTCGTCCCTCTTTGCGATGTCAACAGCGAAGTTCCTGATTCTCTGGGAATATGGGGAAACGCGTCATTATGTCAAGTTATTTTTAATAAATTTAAAGCCAATCACGAATAGTTTTAAAGATATCGTGATAAGCGAGTGAGTTTAGTAGTCTTAAATCTTTTTATTCTCTCTATTTTTTCCCTTATTGCCTTCTGAATGAAGGAACGTTTTATAAGGAAAAGAATTTTGAAAGTTTTATATAATAATATGTGTAAAGGCTGATGTAAAAAAAACCGCATTTGGTTTTATTGTTTTAGATATAACTATTTCTATAATTGAGAAAATTGGAGCAGATAACAAACTGAAACTTATGTATTACTAGCTAACCCAGCAAATTTTGTTATGCCATATAAAAACTATAGTTGCTATTAAAAAATAGGGGTTAGTGATAGAAGGGCTAAAATTTTGGGTTGTATGTATTTTTATAAACAAAAAATAAAATTGTGTCCGCAAAATTAAAAAAAATTATCAGGGGTGGACAATCCTTATCACTAAGGGTTATGAAAAACAGATAGCAGCCGATCCTTAGACATTCTGACTAAGCATATATCGGAGAATAAGAGATAAAGGAAGCATAAATTATAGGGGCGTAGGGTTCTCCGCCGAAATCGTCATTAATAGCATCCATAATTTCCACACTGTGGGCGTTCTTGCAATCAAATACTTTACTAATTAACTCAGACTATAATGTTCCAGCAATTAACATTCCCGATATCAAGTTACACAAAACTCATTAATAATAATAATAATAGCTAGGACCCCGTAGGTTTCAAGTCGACCGCACCGGCGGGCCGTCACCCGAGAACTGGAGAGACGTGCACCGGATTGTCACTTATTGACTCTGCCTCACGCCGATAGACAGATGGCGCCAGCAATCCACGGAACAGAGATCCACAGACTATTGCACTCCGACACCTATAAAACTTCATAAAAATCGGTCCAGCCGGTTCGTAGGAATATGGTAATTAACTTTGTAACACCAGAATTTTATATATATTGAGATTTCCTTAAGTAAAACTACTTAATAAAATTTACTTTTCCTCATTCATTTTGTTTTTTTTATTACTGATAGTTTAGCGCTTGACTGTGATCTCACCCGATGGTAAGTGATGATAGAGTTTACGATGGAAGCGCGCTAATTTGGTAAAAGGCGATATACCTTATGGTTTCTACACAGCATCGTACTCGAATATAAATGTCTTGGTAAGGCGATACGTCTTTGCTGATAGAGTGGTAACTAGCCACAGCCGAATCCTCCCACCAGTCCACAAATTCCACAAATTAGAAAATACAATTTCCTGAATTAGCGAATGCTCGCACCACTGCACCAGTGAGGTAGTCGAAAGGTTCATCTTAATTACATGTATACATAAATTCATTAAATAGACAACCTGAAAAAGAAATAAAAATTAGACTCGACCAAATTTAGTTATATGTTGCACTTCCCTATTAGATGTAGCATTAGAACGTTAAGCACGTACGCGTTGTCTCTATCCTGGATCGAGATCTTCTCTATTTCAATTCACTTAAGGCAATATAGGTACTTTCAGTAAATTATTTGGAACAGTGAGCTTGGCTTTATTGTCGAACAATTACAATTAGGTTTTATGGTTATTTATACAACGATAAAGTTGATTTATGACACTTTATAGGTTTATTTGAGGCACGAGATTTCAAAAGATGTTTTGAATGACTGATTCATTCTATATGCTTAACAAATTCTAAATTTGTCGTAACCTTTCGCAGACCTAAAAAAGTCTTTTTTAAAACGAATTGAATTAATATCGCTCTACTTTAATAATTCTTATCAGTTACTTATTGAACAAAATGTTTACTTTTATATTTCGATTGTGTTGTTTTTTTTGTATGTATTGGGTATACAATAAAGACTATATTGTATTTTACGATTTAATCAAAGCGTTGTAAAAAAATTAAAGTATTATATACTTATTATCTTTTACGCGAGCTTTGAATAAAGGACGCGACACAATTATTCCCAAATACCATTATTAACATAACAATATTAATTGACATTTGAAAAACTGCATTATAAAAAAGTGTTATCTACTAAAAGTTCAAAAATATTTAATCGGGCTTCAGCAGAGTTATTTACAAACGATAAAAAATTTGTATAAGATCTACATAATTTGAATGTCAACTAATTAGTATTAAAATTAAAAGTGCGTGCGTGACACATGTCAGAAGTGAAACTTCTTTGACAAAGTAATATTTAAGTCTTGTGTATATTTATACAAATCTAAATCTTTACATTTTCCAGACTTAGAAGGAGGGAAAAAGAAGATACGTTAGGAATTCAACGACTTTCGTTATTAAAATGTTAAAAGTGTCGAAAATTAATACAAATAATTAAACGAATTAGCATACAACATCTTCGTGACGATCATCTGTAAAAAATTTACTGTCATGCGCTTAAAGAAGTTTCACTTTAAAAATAAATATGTCACCCTTTTTAAAACGAGTTAAAATTAAAAAAGCATGTGATATGGTAAGGTCCTGTGTTATTTTCAAAAATTCAGTCTTTCATCGATCGAGAACCACTACTTCAATGTTAAATAAACGTAGTAAAATATAGTAATAAGCGTAATTATAATAGTTACATGGCAATATCTCATGGCCTCACATCGCTCGCAGAGTTCTCAGGTTCGATTCCCGACAGAACAAATTTGGGAAACGCATTCTCTAATTTTCATGCGTCTGAGGGCAGGGGACAGGCAAAAAAGAGGAGCGACTGGCCTAAGCGTTCGGCTTGTGCCGTATTATCTCTCTTCGACTCCATCCGATGCTTCCGACACAAGAGGACTCGACCTTTAATTCAGTATAAGATGAGTGTTGTTGTAGTAGTAGTAGTAGTGCTAGCAAAGGTACCGATTCGATCACCGGTAGGGCGATTTAGGAAATTACTTTTCTATTTTGCCTGAGTTTGGATTGGTGGGAGGCTTCAATGGTTGGCGCCCTATCAGCAAAGACGTACCGCCAAACCAAGAGATTTGTGTTTCGGTACGATGCTGTGTGGAAACCATAAGAGATATATCGCCTCTTACCAAATTAGCGCGCTTCCATTTAAGACTGTATCATCACTTATCATCAGGTGATATCACAGTCAGGCGCTAATCTGTTAGCAATAAAAAGACAATTGTCTCCCATACGATGCCGTGTAGAAACCATATGAGGTAAATTACGTCTTACCAGGTTAGCCTACTTTGAACTTACACTTTATCGTCACTTACTATCAGATGAAATCACAGTCAATCAGATGTCACTAATAATTAAAATCTTTAACGAGGCAATTCCGATTTTCTTATGCAAAAGTCCAAGCTAAAAGCAGCATTCTGATTCGATGCTGTCTAAGAAACTGTAAGAGGAAAATTACCTGTTACCAATTGTATCTTCAACCGATGGACGTCTACTGCTGGAAATAGGTCTCACGTAATGACGTCCACAGGGCCCGATCTTGCGCCGCCTGGCTCCAGCGGCTACCGGCGACCCTCTTTATATTATCGGTCCAACTTGTGGGGGGTTTGCCTACACTGCGCCGTCCGATGCAGGGTCGCCACTCCAGCACCGTCGGCTCCTAATGTCCATCAGTCCTTCGGACTATGTGCTTCGCCCGTTGCCACTTCACGTTCGCGATTAATAGGACCATGTCGGTGACTTTGGTTCTAATACGGATCTCTTCATTTCTGATTCGATCACGTAGAGAAACTCCGAGCATAGCACTCTCCATCGCACGCTGAGTGTCTGAGCTTCCGCATGAAGCCCATAGCCAGCGACCAAGTCTAAGAAAGTCCAAGAACCGTAGGGCATCACTGGCATTAGGTTGATGATCTAACAATAACTATATTGTTTTAATTTCCGACGAGAAAATTTAACCCTAGTTTGTTAATAAGAAGTAAGATTTTGTTTACTAGATATAATGAAACACTTTCACTTGATATACATCGATAAATCTCACTTGTAAAAATAGTTTGAAGAACAAAGGTAAAATATCAGTTCGCGTGCCTCGGATTAGTTAGGGGCTTTCTAGAGTACGGCGTTACTAACTTTGATTTATGGTGCCGCCTATGCTTTCGGTACGTTTTGTTACGTGAAGAGATTTATGGATATATGCTAATGCGTTGTCGGCATACTATTTTCTTTACTTGCCTTTAAAATTGCTTTTGCGAATTTATGGTTAAATATGCTGATTAATATTAACTAGTTGGGCGCCTACTGGTCGATAAGACCATATTTAAAAAAAAGGCAAGTAGCAGCCCATTAACGTCCCTGCTGGGCGCAGGCCTCATCACTCATATGAGACAGGGTTTTTAGAGCATAGACCCACCACGCTGCTCCACTGCGCATTGGCAGGCATAGTAAACAAGTGCGTTCTCTATTCCTTCACTCTCATAATCCGACGTGACGGCAATCCGACAGGGAGGACGCAGGCGCAGGACCGAAGGCCTAACGTGGTGCCCGAGGCACGGGAGTGGATTACACTGCCAACTTCCTAATTTCGGGTATATATTTAGAAAATCTTAATAAAAATTCTATATCCATTTTTGAGTTGGCTCGGCCTGGCATTAGATCCCAGGACGTCAAGTCTGTAGTCGAACATGCTAATCACTAGACCAATGTCTATATCTGTATGACATAAAATTCTATTGTGCATTGCTTACTCGAATATTTATTTCTATCTAATTAACAATATTCTATATTTTTACGACTCTAATATTCCAAAAGTTTATAAAGCAAAGTTAAATTGTCGATAAAGCAATTAGAGGATGTTTACGATTATTAGGTATAGAAAATGCTTTGTAAAACATTCTCAGCAAATTTTGGCCTCGGTTCTCGGTCTGTATTGTTGTATGATAAACGATAAACGGAAAATCCGGCTTTTGTTGCTTTGAAACGGATCAAATTAATGTTTGATCGAATTTAATATTTCATATTATTCATATTTAATAAACAACCTATTAACGTCACGACGCTGGGCGGTGGCCATAAAGTGTCTAGAATAGAAAAGATGGATATTTTTATAGTAATTTTCTTTGATTAATCTAAATATATATTAGTTTTTAGTATTTCGTAAAAAAACTACTTTTCAGAGTGTGAGTCACGACGTCAAGCCCACAATATGTTAAGACTTTAACAAGCCTTTTTATCTTAACGGTTATAGTAGTCATGCGCAAAGAAAAGTATCCATAACATATTTAAGTTGTAACTTATTATGGAAATTGAAATATTATCAAGACGTTACGAATAATTAGAACCTAGGCTAGTCATAAAACAAAAAAAAATATTTATTTATATGTCGGAGAATAAGAGTGAGGAGGAAAACATAAAGCATAGGACTGAAGGGTTCTCCGCCGTTTCATTAATCGAAACATTCAATTTATCTAATATTCATTCTACAAGTTTGGTATGTCCATTGGCTTTATTACCGTCAAGAGTATTTTGCGAATTAAGAATACAAATATTTTCGTATATTTTCAGTTTTCAAGAGCTGAATATATATAATCACACGTGGATGTGTATGAGTGTGTTTCTTACTATGTCCGTTATAAACGTTGAAACCATCCAACCCATTACCTATCGCATTATTATAAAGGTTATGATTGATGCGAAAATGATTCTAGAACCCTAAACTCACTTATTCATTGATTCAAAAAACCATCAAAACTATTCACTTGACCAGAAAATTTGTTCTCTTTTTTCGTAATGGGAACTAAGTATGAATTTCCCTACATGCCCTTTTTTATTGGTGAAGGTTTAGCGCTTGACTGTGATCTTACCTGATGGTATAGTCTAAGATAGAAGACGCTAATGTGGTAAGAGGCGATATACCTCTTATGGTTTCTGCAGAACATCGTAACGAAACACAAATCTCATTATTTATCGATACGTTTTTGCTGGTAGGGTTGTAACACGGCCGAAGCTTCCCACCAGTTCAGACATACAATTTTCCAATTCCGGAGATCGAACCCGAGGCCTCTGCTAGCAAAGCGAGTACTCGGACCACTGCGCCAACAAGGCCGTCAATTATTATCCCTTGGGAATGAGAACTAGATAAATTATGACATAAAGGCATTTAAAAGGCAATCTTAATACTAATTTAAATAACTTGTAGTAAGATTCTCCATCCACATATTGCCTATAAGGAAACGTTAAGTTGAGTGACTTAGTTACTTAGGCAGGGGGTATTGTACGCGTGAAGTGCCGACGTAGTAAACGCGATTAACTCGCGATTGCATGTGGATTTAATGTCAACGTACATATTATAGCCAAGGTAGCACAATTTCTTTCTTCAACAACTTGAAAATTTACCACATCACATACTTCTATTAATAAACGATTTATCTGATGAATGACACAACACTTCTCTGTAAACGATGATTTTTTTCAACTCTCTCTTCGTTTGCTAAATGTCTCACAAACACTAATAATCTTTTCTTTATTTATACATACTATTCAACAATAAACAAAAAGAGTGCCTGTGTGTGTCAAATATATGGTAGTGTTTGAAATGTCTTATTTATTGATTTAATACATTTTTTATGCTTAATAAAAAATATTAGCATTTTTTTTGGCACCCGTTCTCTATATAAACTACAAATTTGTGAAATTTCATACTCCTCCCACGGTGCATTTTCTTAAAAATGTCTACAACGTTTTTGCTTTACATTTTAATATATAAATTATTCCTATATATGAATATATATATAAGAAAAACGTGAAAGAAATTGAATAAAAGGCGCCAAAAAATCTTGCGGGGAAAATTGTCGCGTATTTCTTTTTCTTTAATAATACGATTCTCCATTGCGTTTAATTACAAATCAAAATCAAATCAAAATATCTTTATTCAAGTAGGCATATTACAGCACTTTTGAATCGTCAAATTATATTTTTTTTCCACACTCTGATTCTAATATACATCTGATGACGGTACTCAAGATCGGCTTAAAATCTAAAGTTACGAGGGTTCCTTCGCGCCCTGATCCGAGAAGAACCCACAACAAACTCAGTCGGGTTTTTTTTTTTACCATCATCATTACAATAACAAATTAGTTTACTATATTTTAATTAAAATTAGAGCAATTTGTTCACTCCCAAGCGTTTCTATCGTCTAGGTAATCTTGCAACTTATAATACGATTTTTCTATCAACTTTCTTTTAACAAAGACTTTGAATTTATTAATTGACATCTTTAGAACGTCTTGTGGGAGTTTATTATAGAAACGTATACAGTTACCCTTAAATGAGTTGTTAATCTTATGCAGCCTACTAGAATTTATAACAAGTTTGTTTTGGTTTCGTAAGTTATATGATGTACATTCACTCTTTTTATTAAAAGAGTCAATGTTTTTATGTACGTACAACAAGTTTTCTAATATATATACGCAGTGAACTGTCATTATGTTAACTGCCTTGAATTTGTTTCTTAGCGACTCTCTTGGACCCATATTGTAAATCGCACGAACGGCCCTTTTCTGCAGCACAAATATTGCATCTATATCAGCAGCATTACCCCAAAGTAGAATACCGTATGACATAATGCTGTGAAAATAGCTGAAATATACCAGTCTGGCAGTATCAACATCTGTCAGACGACGAATTTTTTTAACAGCGTAAGCCGCGGAGCTGAGCCTATTCGATAGACCACTTATATGGGGCCCCCACTGTAATTTATTATCTAATGTTATACCTAAGAAAGCGGTACTATCTACAAGGTCTAGTTCCTCATTATTAAGTTTAACAATGGTTTGCGTTTGTTTCACATTAGGAAGAGTAAACTTTACACATTTTGTTTTCTTTCCGTTGAGCAATAAATTATTAGCTTCAAACCATTGTACCACTTTATTGAGAGAGCTGTTTACGTCGTCATAATTTGTTTGTCGTCTATTAACTTTAAACAATAGCGAAGTATCATCAGCAAACAGAACAATCTCATGATCACCCTTAACAAAGTAAGGAAGGTCATTGATATAAATGAGGAACAGAAATGGTCCTAATATGGAACCCTGTGGGACTCCCATTTTTGTCACCGACCCCGCAGAAAGCTTGCCATTGACACAGACCTTTTGCGTTCTATTGGTTAAATAAGAACTCATCAGGTCTAATGCTGTGCCCGCGAGGCCATAGTGTCGCAATTTCCCGATCAGAGTTTCATACTGAACACAATCGAAGGCCTTAGACAGATCACAGAAAACGCCAAGCGCGTCACGTGAATCCTCCCAGGCCTCGTAGATATTGAGTAATAACTGTACGCCAGCATCGGTAGTCGAGCGACCTCGAGTAAAGCCAAATTGCTTATTATGTAATAAATTATAATTTTTGAAATGTTTTAGCAACTGGTTCAACATTATTTTTTCAAATATTTTACTAAAGGTTGGGAGAACCGATATTGGCCTAAAGTTACTAGGGTTAGAAGTACTGCCTGACTTAAACATCGGTATTATTTTGCTGTACTTCATTAAGTCAGGAAATACACCACAATCAACACAATTATTAAAAATTTCCGCCATGTCAGGTGCAACGATGTCAATTAATGATTTTACAAGGTTAACCGATAGACCCCACAAATCGTTAGTTTTTTTGTTATTGATTAAATTAAATGACTTAATAACATCAGAGGCATCGACATGACTGAATTTAAAGATACCATGACATTGGGGCATGCTATCAGCTAGCCAAGAGAGTGCAATGGAAGGTGATGAGTTCAGCGATTTAGTAGTTGAGACAGGAATATTTGTAAAAAACTCTTCAAAAGTATTAGCAACCTCTGAGTCTGACGATATTTTTTTATTCTCTAACTCTAAATTAAATTCATTAAAACGCGGAGTTGCTTTTCCTGTTTCATTATTAATTATTTTCCAAGTTGTTTTAATTACATTACTACTGTTTTGTATCTTATATTTTATGTGTTGCGATTTAGCAATAACACATTTCTTTTTATAATATTAATTTATTGCACTAAATTTTCAAAATATCTTGCGATACCATATTGTATAAATGGATATCTCTAAATTAACTAGTTATTTGTACGTTGGCGACTTCGTTGTACAATAACTTGTTTTTTTATTTATATAAAATCCAGCGTGAAATCATGAGCGTATATGAAATCTATCATTTTCTTTCTTATGTATTATCTAAGTTACCCTAGATTTGTTTATAAAATGCGACATTGTACTTAATTTTCTTTCTAATCTATGCTGCTGTTGTAAATTTTGAAGTGGGTCTGTTTGTCTGTCTGTCAATAGTTTTTAACGGTTTATCCAATTTGTAAAATATGACATTATATATAAACTTAACATTAATATAAATAAAAATAAAAGTAAACGTGAAATGAAATTTCTTTAGAAAAGCTTTTACCCTCAGGACCCCACGGTGCCAATGTCTCCACACCAAAGGCACAAATATGTATTCTAAGGCAAGCCTCTCATATTTGCGCCTCTTGGCGTTTTCAACTAATGACACCGCCGCTGCCGCTGATTCGGTGGTAGCGTCAATGTGAGATGGTGCGAACGTATCAACACATGTAGCATCCCACACTAACGACCTTCCTTTTTTCCAAAACATCAACGACATACCATCAGGTATCTTACCATCATCACGGCTCGAGAATAGCCGGCTAATGGTGACAAGGGTGCTTCTGATTATGTCGTTGATGACAGCGTGTCACGGGAGACTAACAGCGCTACGAAGACAAGACAGACCGAGGTGATCGAGTTAATTCACCCAATCACCATATTTACAATGATGGGGCTCTGTTGTTTTCACACCCAGACACAGACACGTAAGATATATCTAGGGTAATTTAGATAATACATAAGAAAGAAAATTTAAGATTTTATATGATGAAAAATTTTTATTCTTTTCCATTGAATTATCTCTAACTTCCTATTTATCTCGTATAAGAACAGTACCTAAACGAGAAACATTAAATTAATTTACTAACTGAACTTAATTATTAATACCTTAAATGTGTAATATACTATATCCTATATATAAACTTGGAAATTTGTATGTATTTTATACAATACAATTTTAATATGGTATTTAATTATAAAAAATTTACCAACAAGCTGCTAAAAAGGACAAATTATAGGACTTAATTTCTAAATAAATTATATCTTATAACTACTATATACATAGTAATATTTTTTATATTGCTTTTTGAAACTAATACGAATGCTTATGTGGTAATAGAGAATTGCATCAAAGGGTAAGTCTAGATTACTATTTGCTAATTTATAAATTCTAGAATAAAAGGAGTTAGCAATTTCAAAATATCTTTCAAATTTTTATCTGTTATTGCATGTATTTTAGAAATGCTATAATAAAAATGGTTTAAGCATATTAAATTACGGATTTTCAACAGTTAAGCTTGGAATTGTTACAGAGGGGAAAAGATAACAATAACGATTGAATTGTTATTTGAAATTCCGAAAGTTTAGTAATTCCTCTGAGTCTATGGAAATAGAATTCAAATTACCGCATTCACAATAGCCTTAGTTAAAACATACTGAAGTAATTTAAAGCGTTATATAAGTCATTAAACAACATGGGTGAAAGGCACTAATTTATTTTATAAAATGGTTCTCCATTTCATATTTTGTTACACATGAGTTAGCAGTCTATTAGATTTCCTGCTGGACATTGGTCTCCTCACTCACAGGAGAGAGGGTTTTAGTGCATAGACCCACCACACAGCTCTACAGCAGTTTGGCAGGCTACACATACTCCAAAATGACTCCCGGGATATGCAAATTTCCTCACTATGTTTTCCTTCACCGAAAAGTTCAATGAAAGATTGAAAATCAAGCAAAAATAACTATATATATTGTAGTTTCAAAAGCAAGTGTTAAATTTAACAATATTAAAATGATTCCTTACAATACGAAAATAAATATATTTACACGTTACCTTTTTAAACTTAAGCCTTCTATGTATTTATATAAAAATCTCGTGTCACAATGTTTGTTGCCATTGAACATCGTTACTACTTGACCGATTTTAAAATTTTACTCTTGTAACTCAACGTTGTTATGCTTAAAGCTATCACTTTAAAATTATACGTGAACCACATTTTATACTAATATTTGTTTACAATTTTACTATAATGAAACTGAAATCGTTACGAAACATTAATGTTATTAATTAAATATTTCTAGCGGATATGTGCTCTGCGCTCCGAATGCTATTGTGTATTTGATAAATGAAAAACGGTAAACGCGTACATTATTATGAATGAATTAATTTATACATAATTTTGGCAGCTTAAAATATATTTTCATACTGAATTTGTTAGCAAATAAACGACTTTTTACAGTAGTAATTGATTATTGCAATTTATTCCGGAAAATAGTTTTGTTTACAAATCGTTTTGGTAACCGTAATTTATAACGTTACTTGCTATTCCCGGCAGTGTTAGTGTTGCCTGTGTATTTTCATTCCTGATATATAGAAATTCTATAACGAAAGGGTCATTAATGTTAAATAGTATTATTTTTAGCTTCAAAATGTGCAGTTCATTTCGCTTTATAGAGATTTTCAGAGCACGTTCCGTTGTGTAACTTACACAGCGTAGCCTTGACTGTGATCTTGACTCGAGAACGAAGCAGTTTGAGATGAAATGGAGACAAGTGGACAAGTGACAGATTTTCTCCCTCTGGTTCACATCTATTTAAAAGTTGTTGACATTTACTTATTTTCTAGCTGCCTTTGCCTTAGTAAAAATGTAGGACTTAAGGTACTCCATCTATTTGATGCCTATGTGACTTGACAGTAAAACTCATACCTAATGAGCTCCCGGTTTAAAAAAAAAACAAAAATTATCGGTCATTAAAATAAAACCAACCCAAATACAAGTAGGAGTAAGTGTAGCAAAGTGGTAAGAAATCATGAAAATAGGTTTAGAGATGTTTACATATATAGATCAGAAAAAACAACGTACATAAATAAGTAAAATAGCCCATTATATTACAGTTTTTAGAGCGTAGATCCACCATAGCTTTCTGCTGTTATGTAACCGGCTACACGTATCCTTAAAATGCCTCAGGGGTATGCTTGTTTTCACTTCGTCGTCCTTCACCAAGAAGCGCTGATGATTTATTAAACAGTTTTTCATAAAGAACTTTGCGTTAGGGATTCGAACAATTGACTTTTGACAACACTCCACGTGTTTATAAGTTGGAACTCTCACGGATCTTGCCCAGCGTGGAAGATCGGAGTCGCCATGCAGAAGGCTTTATACCGGAATAATTGCAAGCATAGCACTATACGGAGTACCTTTATTGGTGAACGCCTTGACAGCTTCGGACCGAGCTCTCTTGCGGAAAGAGCAGAGACTGATAGCAATTAGAGGTTATTGTATTAACGGTGGCGACTCCCTTGACGGGTGACCCCCTTTGGGAGCTGCGGGCGGAGGTTATTGCGGTTGCCTGCAAGTGCCAGACAGCAGCAAGAGCCAGAGGCAATCGGTCTAATTTCGCTGATAGACAAAGGATCAGGGCACTTTCTGACAGGACCCTGATCAGCAGGTGGAGTGAGGACTTCGAGTCGATTTACAAAGTGACCGCAACTGGATGGTTATCTCAACAGGAAGCCGATCACTTTAGATTGGTGAAGATGCTTACCGGGCACGGATGCTTCGGCAAACACCTGCACCAAACTGTTGGTGGGGAGCATTTGCCAGCTTGCTTAGAGAGCGGAGGACCAATCGAATTTGCGCACCACACTGTGGAAGAGTGCCCAGCTTGAGGACACCGGCATCACTTTCTGTCGTCGCTAGTCGGTTCTCACGCAACCGTCCATAGCGACCGATCATAGTCGCCGCTATGGTCGGTAGCGAAACGGCATGGAGGGCTTTCGCCTCGTTTTGTAAGTCGGTAATTTTACAGACGGAAGCAAGCTGGAGGGCAAAAGAGGCAGTGACTTTTGCCCCTCTCTGTCAGAGGAGGTTTAGAAGCAGTAAGCGTATGAACGCCTACCTGGTCCTGCTTACTTGATCTTTGTGTTGGAAGCATCTGGTGAGCTATCTGAATCGAATACGTAGGTGAACTTTTGGCCCCCCATCTATTAGATGAAGTCGGTTCCGCTGGGTTTTATGGGGTATTCTGCAGCAAGTCCCACTGTCGAGTGGATTTTTACTTCCCCCGGCGTGAGTGAAGATATAAGCCCCAGCGATAAAAAAAATTTAGGACTCTTGCTCCAACAAGTACACAATATTTCGAAGGAAGTTTTAAAACATATAAGTCAAATAAGCTAACAAAACAACTTTTAAAAGGTATATAAAGCAGAATCGAAAATATCTCAGTTTTTCTTGATATACCTTCTTGAATGCTATTTTGTTAGGGGCGAGACGTATCTACGTTAAATATTTCATTACTTCGAGCAATTACATTGAAAAGTCCTAGACGAAGGTTCAGTCTCGCATATCCTTCTTAATTGTCCCATACTTCCTCACTCCATTTATGGTCTTCTCCCTCCACATGTTCCTCTTCATATAAATGTAGAATATTTATTAAGTTTGGTATATAGTAACTGTAAATATCTATGTAAATACTCGTATATAAAATGTTTTAAGATTAAGTCGTAAAATGTATGTTTTATTAATGCTATCATATTGTTTTTTTTTTAACATTCAACAAAGAAGCCATTCGACAAAGAAGATGAAGATTAAAAAGCAGATTATATAAAATACTAACTGATTGAGTATATAATAACTATTAACGCTTTTAAAAAATTGGGATTGGTGACAGAAGGGTGAAAATTTAAGGTTGTATGTATTTTTTTAAGTCACATTATAAAAAATAAAATTTCGTCTATAAAAAAACTATAGAGGTGGACAACTCTTATCATTTAGAGGTATGGCAAATAGATAGTAGCTGATTTTCAGACCTACTAAATAAGCATATAAGATTTCATAAAAATCGGTAACTAACATTGTGACATGAGAATTTTATATAAAGATATCGCTTTCTTGTTTATCATAGAACACAGAATGCCAAATAGTATATATTTATATACATATTTCTATATAAATTATAACAAAAGCAACCGCAAATTATGACTTAATAAAATATGTAATATCATAATATTCTAAAATATGTAATATCTATTCATTAAAAAAACGTTTATTTTGAATAAAATGTTAACAGCTTTATTCTTAATAAATTTACTTTGGACGTTTTCTTTTTTCTATGTATATTACAAAAGGAATCTTGATTTGTGACAGTTCAGATGGCCATCTTTTAATAAAGGAGACACATTGACAAGAAAGTTTCGTCTTTTATCAAAGGGCTTTGAGGTCGTGTTTTATTATATTCAAAAGCGTTTAACGGTTATATAAATATTATATGATATATCGTATTATACCCTGAAATTTCGGACATACCAAGGACAAGAGTTCGACCAAATGTCGCCACACGGTCTCGCATGAGACATTTATAGCTTGTAAAAACAAAATGTATTCAAGCAAAGAATATCATATGTATTAAAAGTAAGTTGTTTTTCCTTTAAAAACTAACTGAACCGTTCAATTCGGTCTGCTTTCACTTAAATATGATTGTTAAAAGTACGGCAAAATCTATGCCTCCGCTTTTTAAATCTCTGATATCTCTTATATCAATTTTAATGGAATACTGTTACGTAATAATACTTTTAACTGCCTCATTGGTCTAGTGGTTATCATGTTCGACTACAGATATAAGATCTTGCGTTCGAGTCCCGGGTCGGGCCAATTTAGTAGTCGATATTGAGTTTTCTATTAAGCTTTTCTCAATTTGCCCGTAGTTCGGAAGTTGGCGGTGTGATCTACACCTGTGCCTCGGAGACCACGTTAAGCCGTCGGTCACAGCCTGATCTCTCTCCGGTCGTGTCGGATTCCCTTCACATCGGACTATGAGAGTGAAGGAGCAGAAAGTGCACTTGTGTTCTATGCCTGCCAATCCGCAGTGGAGCACCGTGGTGGGTCTATGCTCTTAAAACCCTCTCTCCTATGAGTGAGGAGGCCTGTGCCTAGAAGTGGGACATTAATGGGCTGCTACTTACCTTACTGTTAAGGGCAGTTTTTATCTACATATACGATTCCGTAGCACTGTAATTTGATTTGTTTCCTAAGGTTTTTAAGGGTCAGCGTTTTCAATTTTAAACCAAAATATATTTGTTATGACGTCACATTACAAATTGAATTTCTCGACTTTTGTGTACTAAAATATGTATATATAATACATATAAATTTTCATCTTGAATCACTTTTTATATTGCTGAATTCTTAATTAAAATTCGTTGAGTAGTTTGTAAGATCTAAGGAATCAGACAACGAAAGCGACTTCATTTTATACTATGTAAAGATGATAGTAACCATATATTATTGATGAAACTAAGATAACATTGGTGTAATATCCAAGTCTTAGCTTTACTTTAATATTTTGTTTACTCGTATTAATCTAAAGAATAAAATCAATGTTATCTTAGTCACTCTGTTCCAATGTTAAATATATTATAGATATTTTATACTTTCTGTATTCTGTTATTTTTTTTCCTGTAATATCTTAAACTATTATTAATATACTAATGCTATTACATATCTATGTATTTATATATTGATTGTATAAACTTAATGAGAATACAGGACTTTTTTCAGTCTATTTTTTTTATAATTATAACAGACACCTGCAGCACTACGAGAGCTGCCAATGTGTTGCCGGCCGAGAAGGTGGGAGTCTCTTAAACACTTGCATGTGGAACACTGCTGCTGGAAGTTGCTTCCACATTTTGCAGATACGCGGAAGAAAATTGATCGACCAAACCGAGACTTTGATGAGTGTCATTCATCCACTGTGTGGGTGGAATTTATTTGTAAGACTCATCTTAGAAATAAATTTAATAGACTCTATAGAAGTCACAGAGGGAACTAATGGTTCGTCTGTGGTCTAGAATCTTCAGTTTGTTGGTCAGTTAGAGATTACCGACAATTCGAATTGCCCGACTTTGAATTGAAAATTTGAAAGAAGACGATTTTTGGCCGTGAAGAATCGTTTAGTGTTAAGCATTCTAAGTTTTATGAAAGCGAGTTTGGCTTTGCCTTCCAAGTAATCATGGAATTGAACTACATTCGAAATGTGTACTCCAAGAATGCGAGACCTGGAAGCGGAGTCGAAGGCGGTTTTTTTCGCAGTGAGTGTTCTAAATTTAGCGAATAATGTGGAAGGTTTCCGATTTCAAAATATTATAACTATCAATATACCAATTTATAATGTGCTTTTCACTTGAGAGTTAATTCATCCCTGTTTTTACTTCGCTAAGATATTAAGCCCACGCTGACGATGTCCCATGAAAGATACAGTCCTGGTAATATCATTAAATTTTATACCTTGCGAACGATTGGAATGCTTCATTTTATTAGTTTTTTATTCACGACGAATCCGTGGGTTTAATGGAAATTTTTTATTTAATGTACATCAATGCTACCGTTTTTATTTTACTTTCTGGTTTAATAGAGCAATATCGTGGCCAGTAACACTGTCTAAAAACGATTTGATGGATAGACGCTATATGGATAAAAACACATATAAGAATCAGAAAGAGACCCATTTTACAGATTTTACAAGCACACAAAGACGATTTTATATTGCTATTTCTTTGACGTTATATTTTATTCCTACAAATGCTAGGCTAAAAGGGAATAGCAGTGCAATAATGGTTATCTTGAATAAAAGAAATTGTATAAAATATATCGATGGCCTCTACATATATAGTTACAGAAGGATATTGTTATTCAAACTATTTCACTTTCGCGTAAATAAGATGATATTGTACAGAACTTTAGTTGGCGGTTAGTCATTATCATTAAGCTGGTAATAAATCACCCAAACCCTTCAGCGCTATTTCCATCGCAGAAATAATCAAAATAACTGTATAGAAATAATTATGATTAAGGACTGTTCTACATAATTACTAAAAGAATCGTTAGAACACGGGTCAAATTGTTTACGAGTAATTACACACAGTTTAGTTTATGAAATATTACTTCAGGAAACCATTAATCAACTTATCATCGTAATTTGGAAAACTTCAAACTATAAAGATAGAAATCTAGGAACATTTTAATAATGTTGGTAAACGAAAATATGTTGGAAGATTAATTGAAGCTTCGCTTGGTAGCGACAGGCTCTCAAAACCAGAGATGAAAATGTTCTAACATCAAAGACGATATGAAAAGACTGAATTTGGTCATTACTAAAACACTCTGCAGGAAAACTGAAATATTTTCTTGACTCTTTATAATTTTTTATAAACTAATAATACTAACAACCTCTAAAGAGTCACGGAATCGTATAACATATACTGATTAAAACATATACTTTTAATATAAATACATCTATAAAAGAGATATCCAGGTATCTACTGACTCATCATATATCTCTGAAACCATAAGGCGTAGAGATTTGAAATTTGGTAGGAAAAGTCCTTTTGCTGAGTAGAGGTCAGCTAAGAACGGATTTTAACAAATTCTACCCCCGAGGGGGTTTGCGGGGGTGTTAACTATTGACTCATGTCGATATATCTGAAATCATAAGGCGTAGACTTGAAATTTGTGTAGGAATATTCCTTTTGCCGAGTAGAGGTCAGCTAAAAATGGATTTTACGAAATTCCACCTGAAAGGCAGATTGCGAATTGTTATACGTATGTTTCTTATTTGTAAAACAAATTAATGAAAATGCTACCCGAAAAACATTTCACGCAGATGTAGTCGCGGGTTCAGCTAGTATATATATATTAATGTCATATTTACGAGGTGTTAGGAGATCAATTCCGAAAACAAATTAAAGAAATGTTTATGTTTCTTCGGGAACAATCCCAATTACGGCCTCATCCTGAGAAGTCCATTCTGTAAAACTAATTACTTTGAGAAATCTTTTCAGGTACAACCTATATCTTTGAGGAACTCGCTGCCGTTAAGCATAATGCAATCTCGATCGCTACGCATTTTCAAAACTAATGTAAAAATTTAATACCTGCAGCAGCTTTAGACTACTTCATATTTATTTTATGTACATATATCATTAATTTATATTTAGTTTATTATATACATAATTCCTTGTTAGTATATTATTATAAGCCCATATGTGTGTTAATATAATTATTCGTGTAGAGTCATTATGTATTACAATGTTGTTATTTGTATGTAGGTTTATCTGAATAAACCGCCCACCTTTCTCTGCTACAACTATTCCTATACCAAAGGTTGTCTGGTAGAGATCGCTATCAAGTGATAAGACCGCCTTTTGTACTCTGCCTTCTTATGTTAGCCAGATATTTCTTTTATTTTGTTATGTGAGGTGTACAGAAAGTAATAAATAAATAAAACATAACCACAAACCAGCAATGAAACACTAAATCAAAAACAGCTGATACTGGGGTCAATTATCATTAGATGCAGGCGCAACTGCCCGCCCGGACGTTCGTTGACCCGTGCGCTCGAGCATCAGCTGTTTTTGATTTTGTGTTGCATTGCTGGATTTATTTCTAAAAAGTAGTTAACCTAATATTTTAAAAAACTTATTTAAAAAAGAATTTTGTTTGGTATAAATTGGCATTATCTTTTACGTGCAATAATATTGATTTATTACAGGTTACAGTGTACATAAAATTCACCAAAACACCAATAATAGTAGTATGTATTCAAGAGGTCTTAAACAATTTAAAAAACATCCACATAGTCACGTCCAGATCACATAGAACGGTGAAAAACACCCCAAATGCGATAACAATACATAACAAATTCAATTTATTTTTCTTTCACTTTGGCGGTAATGGCACTCGGCACTGGAATGTCAAATAAGGGCTGCCTTTTAAAATGCAAAAGCCAAATACCCTGCCGTTTAAAAATTATATAAGAAGTGTTTCATAACTTTTATTTTTACATTTACTGTACAAAAGTTAACAAGTAATATAAATAAAACATTGAAATCAATTTGAATCTAGCACGAAAATTTTTCGAAATTCAACACATTGAAACCATGCTTTTAAAACATTTACGTAAGCTTTGAATAGATGACGTTGTACAATTTTTCGCAAAATAATTTTAAATAATATTTGATAAGCTTTATCAATATTACGTATAAGTGTCATCTACTGCATATTTAATTAAATTGAGTATATGTTTATATATACCTTATCTACGATTGATATTTTGAGCAAAATAAACATTATATAAGCTATGAAGCTGCCTATGTAGCGGCGTAACTACTGCATATGTAGATATATAACTAATGCCTATGTAGCTGCGTATCTATTGCAAATTTAGCTATGTAACTAACGCCTATGTAGCATTGCACCTACTGGCTATGTGGATATGTATCCAACGCCAATAGAGCTACATATATACTGCCTATGTAGCTGCTTATCTACTGCAAATATAGCTATGTAACTAATGCCTATGTAGCATTGTAGCTACTGGCTATGTGGATATGTAGCCAATGCCAATATAGTTACACATGCACTGTCTATGTAGCAGCGTATCTACTGCAAATGTAGCTATTTAACAAATGCCTATGTAGCTTTGTAGCCACTGGCTATGTGGATATGTAGCCAATGCTAATATAGCTACACATCCACACTCTATATAGCTGCGAATCTATTGCCTACATAGCTATGTATCAACTGCCTCTGTACTTTTGTAGTTACTGGCTATGTGGATATGTAGACAATGCCAATATAGCTACATATACACTGCCTATGTAGCTGCTTATTTACTGCAAATGTAGCTATGTAACTAATGCGTATGTAGCATTATAGCTACTGGCTATGTGGATATGTCGCCAATGCCAATATAGCTACACATGCGCTGTCTATGTAGCAGCGTATCTACTGCAAATGTAGCTATGTAACAAATGCCTATGTAGCTTTGTAGCTACTGGCTATGTGGATATGTAGCCAATGCCAATATAGCTACACATCCACTCTCTATATAGCTGCGAATCTATTGCCTATATAGCTATGTATCAACTGCCTATGTAGTTTTGTAGCTACTGGCTATGTGGATATGTAGACAATGCCAATATAGCTACATATACACTGCCTATGTAGCTGCTTATTTACTGCAAATGTAGCTATGTAACTAATGCGTATGTAGCATTATAGCTACTGGCTATGTGGATATGTCGCCAATGCCAATATAGCTACACATGCGCTGTCTATGTAGCAGCGTATCTACTGCAAATGTAGCTATGTAACAAATGCCTATGTAGCTTTGTAGCTACTGGCTATGTGGATATGTAGCCAATGCCAATATAGCTACACATCCACTCTCTATATAGCTGCGAATCTATTGCCTATATAGCTATGTATCAACTGCCTATGTAGTTTTGTAGCTACTGGCTATGTGGATATGTAGACAATGCCAATATAGCTACATATACACTGCCTATGTAGCTGCTTATTTACTGCAAATGTAGCTATGTAACTAATGCGTATGTAGCATTATAGCTACTGGCTATGTGGATATGTCGCCAATGCCAATATAGCTACACATGCGCTGTCTATGTAGCAGCGTATCTACTGCAAATGTAGCTATGTAACAAATGCCTATGTAGCTTTGTAGCTACTGGCTATGTGGATATGTAGCCAATGCCAATATAGCTACACATCCACTCTCTATATAGCTGCGAATCTATTGCCTATATAGCTATGTATCAACTGCCTATGTAGTTCTGTAGCTACTGGCTATGTGGATATGTAGACAATCCCAATATAGCTACATATCCACTGCTTATGTAGCAGCGTATCTACTGCAAATGTAGCTATGTATCAACTGCCTATGTAGTTTTGTAGCTACTGGCTATGTGGATATGTAGATAATGCCAATATAGCTACATATCCACTGCTTATGTAGCTGCGTATCTTCTGTATTTGTAGCTATGTATCTAGTGTCTATGCAGCTAAAACATACGGGTAGGCGTTATATAGGTAATTACTGCCCTTGTAACTTGTAGTTATATAAATATAGCTATGTAAGTATTACCTATGTAGCTAATGACTACGTAACTATATAGCTACTGCTTATGTAGCAGTATACCTCGACTGGCTTAGTATAATGTTTAAAAACAGTTTTAGGGTCCTGTTATAGATTATATATTATACTCGTAGTACTTACGTACTACATATTATTATTACAGTTAAGATAGAAAATGTTAACACGTAGGTAGTACTTCGAAACCTATATATTTCTATATCCAATAAGCTATTTTAAAGCGTCATTAGTTTGGCGATTGGTAACTAAGTTATCACTGAATTAGTATGTTGATTTATTTGAGCATAAAGAAAGCAAGGTGCTTTCAAGTCCAAAGATTTTTGTCTCACCAAAAATCTTCAATATAATATATTTCGTGTATCGTGTTTTAGACACGACAGTATTTTGTTGAGATAACGCATAATGAACCAGGTTCAGGTTTGGAAACTTCCTTTAACCAAAAATCACGCAGTATAGTTTTGATTTTTCTTGTAATAAAATGCATGTCCCTGTGTAATTGTAGTAATTAAAGTTTATTTAGTAGACATGTCAGATGAAAACTTTCGCAAATTGTAGAACCCTCGAAATTGTATAATAAAATAAGCAGTGAGACAAACTTGTTAATTTTTCGCTATCATAAATCGCTTAGTACTTTCTTATATTTTATAACTTTCAAAGAATTATTTCTGAAACTAAAATACAATATATTAACACATATTAATATGTATGTTTATTCGATATAAAATCCCTAAGTCAATCATAGTACGTTTGTATCCAATAACAATGGGATAAAGTTTGTAAACATTATGAAAACGTTGACAACACCACAGTTTCGCTTTCTCATCCGCTTGTGTTGTTTTCTGAAGGGCCTTTCAGTTGAGAGCAATGAAATATCCGACAAGCTACTGAAAATAGAATCAATAAACTTCACATAGGACAATCATAAAGGCGTTTCATATTTATCAGGCATATAAAATTTAATATGAATAAAAATGAAAATATTCAGTACATTATATGTATAGCATGTTCGGCTACAGACATGAAGTCCTAGGTTCGAGACCCGGGTCATGCCAATTAAAAAATCATTACTGAGTTTTCTATTAAGATTTTTTCAATATTTGCCCAAAGTTGGGAAGTTAGCGGTGTGCTCCACCCCCTTTACCTTAGAGAGCACGTTAAGCCGTCAGTCCTGCTCCTGATCTCTTTCCGGTTGTGTTGGTTTACTTTCACGGTGGACTATGAGAGTGAAGGAATACAGAGTGCATTTGTGGTGGTGGATCTGTGTTCTAAAAGCCCTCGCTCCTATGAGTGAGGAGGCCTGTACCTAACAGTGGGTCGCTAATAGGATGCTACTTATCTTATACATAATAAAAGCAACCTTATGGATTAATAATAGGATAGGTAGGATGGAAGGCAAAAGACCCAGAGGCTGAGGTCCGAAGCGATGATCCGATCAGGTAGCGGAGCAGCCGGATAACAAAGCCAGTCAGGCTATCCAGATCGCTACCGATCGGCAAAGATGGCACAGTTTGCTTCGTCGGGAACATCACAATGCTCAGCAGTGAGCGATGACCAGAGGAGAAGGATGTAGGATAGAAAAGAGAATAACGAATTCCACACAGGGAAGTCATAAGCACCTTCTATGCTTATGTAGATTTCAATAAACAAACCTTATTATAAATGCCGATAATACCATGCATTTTGCACATAACCCATGATATCTGTAAGGGTATACAACCGGTGTCTCAAAGTCTTAGCAAGTTTTACATTAGAACTCAGTAGCTTCGATACACTTAACTATTTCATATAATACGAGGTGTGTTCAAAAAGTATCGCGAATTTTGAATTTTCGCGGGTTACGTACCATGTTTTTAAGTAGTACAGCGTAAATGTATAAATTTGATTAGATCCCGCATATTCTTAGCCAATGTCTATATATCTATCTGTGTTTGAAGTTTTCACCCATGAAATGCTGAAAAATTGAGATAAATAAGATGTTGGACACTTTTTATCGTAAAAACACTTAAAAGTTATGTATTTTTATGGAAATTCGTTTTGGCAAATTAATCATTTCTACATTCACAATTAATTGGATAAATTTAATAATGTTAGCAATAAACATATTCAGAGAATGACCTTTTTTTTTAAAACCTGAAATATTTATATATATCCTTAATAAATCTGTGTCTTCCTATCTATATGTTAATTGATTTTACCAAGGTATATAAGTAGGTATCTCAGACAGCACACGCAGGAACAGTCCCTGAAATCAACAAGTTTAAATGGATATAGTAAGTAGCAGCCCATTAACTTCCCACTACTGGGCACAGGCCTCCTCACTCCGAGGAGCGAGAGTTTTTAGAGCATAGGCCCACCACGCTGCTCCACTGCGGATAGGCAGGCATAGTTCACAAATGCACTCTCTATTTCTTCACTCTTGTAGTCCGATGTGACGGGAATCCGACATGACCGGAGAGAGATCAGGCTTAAATAGATATAACTCTACATAAATATTAATACAGTCTATATAACTCTTAATTTACATCATTACGTCATCATGGTTTTTCTGTAAGTTTTCTTAGGTCATATAATATTAACCGTTCGTTATTATTAGAGAAAGTAGAAGCACAATGTCATTAAAATTCAGTTTCAAGATTTTTAGCACAACACTTTTTAAGGAACGCGAGGTTTTTTTCTTGCAATAACTTGCCTTCCTTGTGTATAGCGTGCCATACGAAAATTATAAGGAATACAAAGCCTGCAGCTCAATTTTGGCGTGACCTCGTTTCGCTGGAAACATTAAAAAAGGTATGAAAACACGGGTTTCATGTAGCAAATAACATTGGAATGGCCCATAAACATTTCAGGATTCAGCAATGTTTGCAAGTAACGAATAAATAAATAGTATTGAAGCAGTTTGTTAACCTTATTTCGCAGTGGTCCATATTTCTTAACAATCTTGGCCATTTTTTGACATTTGGTTATATTGCTGTTTTGCATGAAACCAAAGTTGTGTATATTTTACTACGTTAAAAACTCACATTCAAATTAGCAAAAATAACGCTCTCATACCACAAGATGTTAATATATCATTGCTTGATTTTCAAACGGCTCTCCTTTTTCGCTCTGGAAAATGTATTTATATACAAATCCTGATCGATAGGTGAGGAGTGTGTAGTAGGCGCAGTACCCGTTAAAATCCATGAGAATCGATCCGTGAGCTCCAGCTTATAAACTGGCGCATTCCTCTGTCGGTACCAAATAAATCCGATTGAGGATTAAAATTTTGGCAGTTACGCAAATAAACGCCGTCTAGTACCCTGCTTCTTCTGCAAAATAAACTTTTTCGAATGTTGTCACTACTCTTACAAAGGGGTGAATTGTATATTCTTTTGCTTAATCCAAAAATAATATATAAATTAAAATAATAAATAATATAATAAATAATATATAAAATAATATATATATATATATGTCGGAGAATAAGAGAGAACGGAGAAACATAAAACACAGGGGCGTAGGGTTCTCCGCCGACATCGTTATTAATTAGATGCATTATTTAAAATCTTATTCTGTGGGCGTTCATGGGTATTGTTGGTGCAATCAAACACTGTATTAATTAACTCGGTTTTATAATGTTCAATCACTTAATGTTCCCGATATCAATTTACACAAACTCATTAACACTAATAGCTAGGAACGCGACAGTTTCAACAGTTGACTGTTCCGATCGAGCGCTACTCGACAACTGTCGAGTGACTCCCGCCGGACTGCCACCATTGACTCTGTCGACGCCGATAGATGGCGCCAGCGTTCCACAGATATCTGCCCTCCGACACGGCCATCCTGACCTGCACACGTCCCAGTGTGCTGGCTAATCTGAAACTAAACCTCCACGAGAATATCTTGTTCCGATCGGCCAATCCTGACCACACCTTCAACAAAAATCATTAAACTAATAGCTAGAGCTAAGCATTTTGTTATTGAACGTGAATCCTTATATCCTCCACGCTACTTACAAATTTAACTCCTAATTTTGGTAACAATATCTAAACCTACCACCTCACTTGTTAATGACGCATTTCGTTATAGAACCTGAACCTTCATAGCCTGCACCCGCACTACATACAAAATTAATTTCTATGGTTACAAAATCTAAACATACCGCCTCATCTTTCAATGGCCACCTCGCCTTTTAATGGCCACCTCGCCCTTCAAT
>JACTOM010000867.1:1751745-1788631 GCA_015832385.1 Elymnias hypermnestra
AATTCTTCCCCCCCCCCCCCCCCCCTCCACATTATCAACTATGTGGACTCTGTCGTCTTTAACATCTCAGGGCATAATCAGTGTTATCATTTTATATAGTCTTAAAGAAAAAGACAACCTCTTCGTTACTATACTAGAATTTTCATCAAGCATAATAATAGTAGAGAACGTTCAATCTGGTTAACTAAAACCTTCCGGTCTAACTAAGGTCTTAGAGGTCTCTGAGGTGTTCGAGGTCTCTGAGGTCTTAGAGGTCTCTGAGAAGGTGTTAGAGGTATCTGAGAAGGTCTTAGAGGTCCCTGAGAAGGTCTTACAGGTCTCTCGAGAAGGTCTTACAGGTCTCTGAGAAGGTCTTACAGGTCTCTAAGAAGGTCTTACAGGTTTCTGAGAAGGTCTTACAGGTCTCAGAAGGTCTTACAGGTCTCTGAGAAGGTCTTACAGGTCTCTGAGAAGGTATTACCCCGTTTTTGGATCGAAGATATGGTACCGAGGAAATTAAAAAAGGGACTTGAGTAACCGGAACATAACCATCTGCGGAATTTATAGGAAAATATTTCAATGTTATTTGTATATAAGACAAGCAATAGCACGGATGAGTAATTGTAACAATCACGCGAAAAGCTCGGAATCCTAGCATTGCGATAATAATAGGCTCTTTTCCATTTTCCTTTACCCGACAAAACGGCTATACATCAATGTCAGGTCGAGTTGAATCTTTGGGGCAAATTGGTATTAATAATGGGTAACAAAGAAAGAAGTCTGCCGCATTTATTTTGGTGATTACTGAAACAAATTGACAAGTAAAGGTCGGATACGGCCGGGTGAAAAGAGATCCAACTGATCGTAGATTTATCATATTATCTTTTGAAATACAACAAAATTTCATCATATATCTTACAGACAAAATAACACTAAAAAAAGTGTGTATTTTAAAGTGTTTTTGAAGAAATCATACGTCGTTGGGTTAATAGATTCTATACCCCCAAGGGAATTGAATTTTATTTTAAAGCGGACTATTAAAACCATTTTTTTATGTTACACTATAGCGTCATATATTTTAATACAAGAAATAAATCAAACTTGTAATGCCTTATTTTCGGGTGAACAAGCTTGAGAAATTTGTTCTGAGCATACGCATTTTTAAAAAGATCAGAAAGAAAAAGACCACATATGAAAGCTAAACGCAAACAATATAACATAAAAGAAACTACATTTTAAGGAGTAACCGCTGAGTTTTTTGTCGGTTTGTTCTTAGCCAAATCGACTTCTCAAACCGGTGGTAGATTTGCTACTAACAGATTGGGGCTTTTTGAGCCTACTTAAATAAAGAATATTCTTATTTTCATTATACTGATGCCACTCTAAGTGCTAATATTTCTTTTTGTAAAATAGATTTTTGTGCGTTACATGTTTGAGTTGGTTGAGTAAAGTAAAACCGATATTTATCGAAACTTTGCACCTAAATATATCCAATATGGAGTTTTCATGTAGAATTCAGAAGAAATACGTTCCCGAAACCAAATAAAGTTATGATATCTACGATGCCAATTCGGAGCTATTGGAAAGTATTTACGGCTCTCACACTCCCGTTCTATATGCTCAAGAGACAATAAATTCTAGATGCTATCCGTGTTCTAATTCAACGTATATTTGAAGCAAACACATAGTTTGAGAGAAAAATGTAGTGACAGTCGAGAGATTTATACTTCCTTCATAACACGATGAAGAGGTTTCAGTCATTCAGATTACTACTATTGCGTAGTAAGCCACATTGATTTTGTGTTTTTGCCACCTAAAAAATATCGGCCAGTGTAATGGTGCTATTACTTATTTTACTAGTGGTGTCTGGGTTTGATTACCTATAGGCCAAATTTCCTAACTTATCTTAATCTTATCTAGATGGAGACTCGAGTCCTAGTTAATTACCACGCTAGCAGAAAATAGCCTACTAAAAAGATTGAAACATTTAGGGATTTTGGAAAAAAATTGTATTACAGTTATATATTCCCCTTCCTTCAACTTTTGGGTCGGATTCATCCTGGGCGCCAGAGCAGAATGCGTCAGCGAACATCTAGCGTCCACCACTTGGATTAAGAGGGTTCCGTTGGGTTTTAGTGGGTATTCTGGTAACAATAAATCCTAGATGGCACTGTATACTCATATAAGCATCTCTCAGCGACAAAAAAAATAAAGAAGACAAATAATGATGTAAGTATTGTGGATATGAAACACTACAAAATTCTTGTGGATTTAGTGTAGTTAATGGCGAATCAATTTTTAAATTGCTCAGAATAGCAACTATTGTTTTTTCGCTAGTAATGTTTTTATGCACCCCGACTGTGGAGTCGGGAGTGTGGGACTCCGCGAAGGGTAAGAACTCGCAATACCCACTAAAACCCAGCGGGATCGTCATTGGCCGTAAGTGGGGAGCCAAAGGTTCATTAAGGTATTCCTCTCTGGCCCCTCGGTTGCAACCAAGTCACAGATATTCTACAGGAGGAGGAGTTCTATGAACCTCCACTTCTTGTTTCCTACTCCCCTTCGTCGGGGCCGAAGTGTTTCGGCGACACTCACCCTCACCCTTTTCCGTACCTCCTTAAGCGAGTTGACAGAAAAGGAGGCAATCGCTCTCCATGCATCTATAATACTTGCCAATGAGAGGTCTCTGCCGATTAGCGACATCATATTGAGTCGCTGAAGCAAAATAACAGCCAAGCAATGAAAAAAACTAATTATTAACAATTTCATTTATTTATTATTGTCGTATTTTACGATACTGCACATCTAGCAATGACTTTTCTTTAACTAGCTATTAGACAAACCTTTTTTACACTTGATATCAAAGGAGCAATGATTATACTGTCTACTAAGTTCAGTTATGTTGTACTTAGGACTTATGTAAGCGACCAAGTTACATTCATCAAACTTAGCGAACATTTTATGGTGTCCCGAATCTGCTTTGAATAGGAGAAGGTAGTTCGTCCTTGACACCAAGTTATTTAGGACGGGAGTGACGTCAACGCTATGTCGCCAAATCGTAAACTGGAATGCGAGCCAAGCACGATCTACGTCTGAATTACTATATCCATTTTCTTACTCAATCCACTGTAACTTTATTTCGAAAATCCGCTGACTAATTATTATGCAATATAGACAATAACTACTAAAACTGACTCATTGGTCTAGTGGTTAGCAAGTTCGACTACAGACATGAGGTCCTGAGTTCGAGTCCCAGGTCAGACCAATTCAAAAATCAATATTTAGTTTTCCATTAAGATTTTCTCAATATTTGCCCGAAGTTGGCGGTGTAATCCACTCCGGTGTCTCGGACACCACGTTAGGCCGTCGATCCTGCGCCTGATCTTCCTGTCGGATTCCCGTCACATCGGACTATGAGTGAAGGAATAGAGAGTGCACTTGTGCACTATGTCTGACAATCCGCAGCGGAGCAGCGTGGTTCGTCTATGCTCTAAAAACCCTCGCTCCTCGGAGTGAGGAGGCCTGTGTCCAGCAGTGGGACGTTAATGGGCTGCTACTTACTTACTTACTATAGACAATAAAGTCGTCTACTAATTGGCTAGCAGGTTACACAGACAGAAGCATGAAACTCTTAGTTTAGGAAGCTGCATTTTCTAATTTGTCTGAGTCTGGACTGGTTAGCTTCAGCCTTAGCTAGTTACCACCCTACAAGAAAAGATGTACCGCCAATGTAAACCACCAGTGTTCTGGTACGATATGATATAAATTACCTCTTTCCAGGTTAGCGCGCTTCCATCTTAAACTGTACCGTCACTTACCATCAGTTGAAATCAGCTATAAAAAAGGGTATATTCATATTAGTATAGAACTTATATCTCGTCTCGAATACTAATCTCGAATAACGCAGAAAGCTTGCAGGATATGCTAAAACAACTTTCAGAAGAAAGTTATGAGGTTGCATTAATTATGAACGCCTCAAAACCAAACTATGACAAACTCTACTAAACACCCTATTCAATAATAATTTCGTCAATAATAATTTCGTCGAGTATCTTACAGTGAAGGTAATACAGAACGGGGTAGATGTAACTTGGTGAAAATACTGGTCGTTAAAAGAGATAATGAAAAATTCACAGATATCGCAGAAAGTTAAAAGTCGAACTTTCAGTTGCTAGACATGGTCTCTAACAAGACGGAACTTTAAAAAACTAGAAAGTTATCAACAAAATAGAGAGAGAAGTTATGTTAAACATCAAGAAAAGAGATAGTGACACTCGACTACATTAGAAAGAAAACTAACACCACAGATGTCAGGTATTTTATACGAAAACAGAAGTGGAAATGGGCAGGTCATGTAGCCAGAAATAGCAAAGACAATTGGGCTAGTGACGTCACAGAATGGTACCCAGGTAAGAGAAGGAGAGGAAAGCCGATTTTGGGGGAGGCCTATGCGAAAATGCAAGACAACTGGTGTCATTTATAAAACATAGTTTGTAATTTTTAATTAAAGTTTGTGAATAAATATTAATATTATTTTATAATGAATAAACTTACATACTTAAGCTGACATCCTTTAATTTTAATAAATAGAACATGAAAATAGGGCTTTTTAAATGAGAAAGAAAAATTAAACAAAAAACACTAAAGCAATCGCTTTCATAAAAGCAATATAAATATATATTATACTATAATAATATAATATATAATACTAGATATTCTCAGTAGTGTCACTTGAAAGTTCCAGATCTCGTGGAAATATGAGTAAATTCGTTATTTACCGAATTGAATTTTCAATTGGAATCAAAGTCAGAGCAACCATATAAGAATTCATTCACACTCATTTAGAGAAAATAATTATATACATAATCTTTATATCGTACTGTATCATTACGGAAAGAATACATAAAATTCATTTATTATTGTATTTAAGTGTGTTTGTTTTATGTACGCTATCTATATGCAAATTATTACGAAATTTAAAGTGGTTTACTAACAGAGAATCAATTATTATCTGGATAATCGACAAGTGGAAAAAGTAATCTAAAACTATTCCATTTAATAATACTTTCGGGTTAAACTCAAAGGGTTAAGCAGTACTTTACGCATAACCAAATTAGGGTGTTCATTGTCTCGGAACGTTAAATAATTGCTTGACGGTACCGACAAAACCTAGAAAGGGATGACATACGTAAAACATTTTTGTATTTATAAAATTACTAAGCTACTAAGTAATAACAGTCCTTTTGACTAAAAACATAAGAAAAAGCATTTTATTCATATAGCTACACTTAACTTCAATATTATAATTAATATTACACGATGACAAGGTTTTAGTTCCTTTTGTTATTTTTGAAAGTTTAGTCTATACGATATATTATAAAATAATAAACAAACCGTCAGTAAAAGCTTATTACAGGTAGAACCAATATTAAATCAAGTAATCTTCAATTCAATTGTATTAAGTGGTAGACTAAGGAAGTTTCATATAATGTAATTTTCTTAATTGCTGACAGATTAGCGCTTGACCGTGATCACAACTGATGCTAAGTGAAGACCCAGTCTCAGATATAACCTCTCATGGTTTCTTCGTCACATCGTGCCGGAACACAAATTTCTTTGCTTGACTGGGCGCTTCGGAACTTTCCTGCAACAAATTGGCCGGGAGGAGTCACCCGCTTGTCATCAGTGTGGCGCAGCTATCGATTCAGAACATCACACTGTGGCAGATTGTACGGCCTGGGGACCTCAGCGTCACCTCCTGGTGGCATTAATCTGCGGTGATTTCGTAGAGGAGCATTGTAGGCTCGATGCTTTCCAGTGAGATATGGTTGGTGGAAATGGCCTTTTTTTGCGAGACGGCAGTCTCGCTGAAGGAAGCCCACGAGGGAGAGAGGGAGATTGCAGTGGATGCTCCCACTCACCGCCGAAGGAGGCGGAATACATGGCGGCGCATGTTTGCGCACCTCCTCGCGCCTCCGTGAATCCTCCGTCGGACTCATCCGGAACATCAGGGTAGAATGTGAAAGTTGAACACCTGGTGCCTCACTAATGGATGAAGAAGATTCCGCCGGTTTTAGTGTGTATTGCCAGACATACCATCGCCGAGTCCCACACTCCTGACTGGTTTTGATCGGGTAAGGGGTAGTGCGTAAATAGTATTCCCAGCGACAAAAAAAAAGTACGTCTTTGCTGGTAGGGTGGAAACTGGCCACGGCTGAAACCTTCCCTCCAGTTCATACAATATTAATGTTTTAATGACAATTAAATTGATTAAATTTCTAACATATCTTCCTTTTTCCCTCTCTCTAGAAGTTACACTTCTGACATGTGTACTTTGTACGCACACACTTTTAATGATTTTTTTTATTGCTGACAGGTTAGCGCTTGACTGTGATCTCACCTTATGGTAAATGATGATACAGTCTTAAATTGAAGCGCGCTAATCTGGTAAGAGGCGATATACCTCTTACGGTTTCTACACAGCTTCGCACTGGATCACAAATCTCTTTATTTGGCGGTACGTATTTGCTGGTAGGGTGGTAACTAGCCACCAGTCCAGACTCAGACAAAATAGAAAATACAATTTTTGCGCAAGCGAGACTGTCAATATTGTGTAATAATTTATTTAATAAACAAACTAAATAAATTAAACTGTAATTCTATAGTAACAAATAAGTCCAAAATAGGAATTTACGCATTACCATTTCAGGTCTATAAAAGTTAGAAAATAGATTTTCCTAAGTTTGTCTTATAAGAAATCGAACTCCAGACATCTAGCTAAGTGAGTACATCAACAATGACGCAAGCAATTTATTCAAATGCATTAGATAGTTATCGTGTATTTGTGGATACACTTGTGATAAGGTAATGGAAACACATATTATTAGGCAACCAAAAAAGTTCGTACCGTTTTCTTTTATGAACTGTTTATCGCAAGAAAGATAAAGCTGATTTTAGGACGTATCATTAAATGTGTTAGATAAGTTTGTTTACTTTAAACAAAACTGAAGTGGCTCCCAATTAGCCTTCGCCGTGACCCTAAAGCGCCCGTATATCTGAAGGAAGGCTTTGAGTTCCTTGACGAGTCTCATAATCGACATCCCCATTCTGTTAGATTATAGATAGTTGGGTGACAACGCTGATAGCTCTGAAATATTGGGAGTTATTGAGTAATAAAGTGGCGAAACTAAATAATAACAAAAAAACATTATGCTTATTACGAAATTTTTTGCAATACGAGGTATCTTTGATGAGCAGAACAACAATATAAACATAAGTCTTACGAGCTGCTTCGTGGTGTAGTTGTTTTAAGGGAAGTATTGCAAGTTGAATAAATTCAAATAGTGAAACAATTATTAATATAGTGCAACTTGTGTATAATTAAATAGTGAAAGGAATAAAAGTTGTTAGTTAATGTGTGTTAGAGTTTTTATAATAAGCCAGCCTTAGGTAGCTTTTCCAGAAGCATGAACTTTGAAAGTAAAGAAAAAATTACATCAATTATCGCATATAATCGATAATTTTAATTGAAGTGAATTGCGTAAAACTTTATGTTAGTGAAAGTTAATGATATGGTCTTGTTTTTAAGATAACTGTAGTAAATAGTTCATAAATTTATTATTTTTTAATCTACCTTTATAAAATTGGTCTCAGTTGAAGCGGCTCGTCTATGGAACGTACTGTCTATCAATATAAAATATGCTCAGTGTAACAATTTATTTAAAAAAAGTTAAAAGAGTACTTCCTCAGAGAAAATTGATTAAATGATACTGTTTTTATTAACTACTATAAGTGAAATTAGTTGTAAATAGATTTAATACATCTCTACCTCTCTCACTCTCTGCTTCTTTATTTTATATTTTTATTATTCATCTGTGAAAATGGGTGTCTCACAAGGATAAACACTTGGCCCTTTTATGTTCTTAATGTATGTAAATGATTTAACATAACATTTGAAAGACAAATGTAATATAGTCCTATGATGATACTTCCTTGCTGTTTAAAGTAGAAATGTAGAAAATTATGACGATGTAAATAGTAGATCACGAGTCTCATGTTGGTTTTCTCTGAATAATTTAATATAAAACTCGGAAAGACTAAGTTTGTTGAAATATCCAAATAGATGGTAAGGCATTAAAGAAAGTTAATTCCACAGTCTTCTTAGGAATAACCTTAGACTCTGTGCTTCAATGGAGTACCCATATTAAGACTAGAAAGCAAACTTAGTTTAGCTGCAGTTGCTGTTAGGAAAATAAGGCAATAAACTGATGACACAGGCAATTTTTATAGAGTTATTTAAAGTAAACAAAGTTAGATAATACATTTAACGATACTTTTTAATATCAACTTTGAAATGTACAAAAAATTACCTTATCGTGCTTGCGATAAACAGTTCATATAAGTAAACAATAAATGAAAACCGCACTAATTTTCTTGTTGCCTAATAGAACAGTAAATTCCAAATATAGATAAACCATTTGGATAATGTTAAGCAAACTAGATATACCCATGTTTTTTTTATTATAAACTTAATTGTAAGATACTTATTTAGCAGTGAAAATCGGGAATATTTGACCGTAACAACAACTAAGTGCATTTGAAGCACTTCATAACAATCATGTAGACCACTAGAGCGGAAACTGTGAGTGCAAACTACATAATGACTACATTTTTTATTCTTTATTTTTTTTCATTTCCATTTAACGTGCCGCTAAAAAGTTGTTTCTGTAATATTATATGGTATTTTATTTGTATAGATTTATATGATGATATGGAAAACGAATTATGTTTGAAGAAAGTACACAGGTAACTAACAAGAATTTATTAAAGTGAAACTTCCTTTGGTGCATGAGGGTAAAATATTTACGGATGATAAGCGTGATTATCGTCACAAAGATTTATGCAGCGTTTTTATGCTTATTCGTTTGTAGGTTTTTTTTCGCTGGGAAATGCATCTACGCACCCCAGCCAGGCAGGGAGTGTGAGACTCGCCGCCAAGGTCAGAATACCCACTAAAACCCAGCGACACTCTCCTCAACCTGAATTGGGAGTGCCAGAGGCCCCCTTGCAGATTCACCCAGCGCTCCCGGATGAAACCGAATGAGGATGTTTAAGGAGGAGACAAGAGGCGTTCGTAAAGACGCCTCCTGCCGCTAAGCCTCCTCCTCTGACGGGGAGCAGCATCTGCTGCAGCTTCCCGAACTCGCTCCATTGCTTCATTCAAAGAAATGACAGCTTCAACTGCATTTCATCTATCTCACTGTCAAGCATGGCGTCCAATATACTTGGCAGTCAGAGATCCACACCGATGAGGGACACCAGAGGATGTCGCTGTGGTCCCCAAGCCGGACTTTCAGCCACAGTGTGGGCCGCCGTATCGACAGACGCACCACACTGATGCCAGATAAGAGACTCTTCACGTCGTCCTGTATGATGCAAGTACTTTCCGAAACATCCGTGTCCGGTCAGTACTTGCACCAGCCTTAAGGTGTGGTTTGGTAGTTTTAATATTTATAAACAATATGTGTTTTTTTCAATTTTACACTCTTCATTTAATAATTTAATATACTAGTTTTTCATGAAATATAAAAATTGAATTAATAATTTCTAATATTGACAAAAAACATGTGGCACGTTTATTTACAATTCGTCATTTAAGATTTTGTTACGGCAGCGCCAGCCCTACGGTGTTACGTGAGCGCCAGCCCTGCTCATCTTGCTGCGCTTGCGTATCATATTACTGGGGAACGGACGTGAGACGTGACAATTTAACAAACAGATCATCTAGGACCTCACATCGGCCTAGAGTCGTAGTTATAAGCTAGATTTAGGAATTATTACTTGTAATTAACTTGTAATAAAGACAGTATAAAGATTTATCCGGAATGCCATTTACATTTTGCCTGTAGCCTCTCGTAATTATTTAAATAAACTATTTGTATTAATTTTCGACACTTAATATTTTAATAACAATTAAATTCATTAAACTTCTGTCATATCTTCCTTTTCCCCTCTCTCTAAGTCTCGGAAATGTAAAGTTTTAGATGTGTTTAAATATAAACAAGACTTAAAAATTAGTTATAAATATAAAATTAGTAGCCAAAGAACTGTCACTTCTAATATGTGTACTTTGGTCGCACGCACATTTAATTTCATATTTTAGAAAATGATAGATAGATCGACCATTTACTATAATTTTAATCCCTAAAAGCATTAATGTATTATAAAAATAATAACACTATTGTACACCTTAAAAGCACAATGACAAATTATGAATGCCTAGGCTTATACAAACAAATGTACGAAAAGGCGGTCTTATCGCTAGTTAGCGATTTCTTCCAGACAACCTTAAGGTAAAGGAGATTGTGTAAAAGTACCTGGGTGGTGCATAAAGCAAAGGTGGTGCAAAAAATAAATTCTAATATGTAAAAGTGAACATCTTTGAATTATCGTGTATTTAGCCACTTTGAAATTTATTAAAAATGATTTAGATCGATTCGGATAGTATTTCTACATGTAAAAAGGATTTATATGTTATTTTATAAGTAAAGTATGTATGTGTGAATATGTATAAGTGAATAGTGGGTCTTTACTTTACTCAGTAACATTTTATGTAGAAAAAATACGATAAAGACCTTATTTAAAAGGCTAACTGTGCTCGTGATTTCATCTGCGTCGTCGTCGTTGTCTCAACCGATGGACGTCCACTGCTGGACAAAGGTCTCTCTTAATGAATTCCAATGGGCAGGATCTCGCGCCGTTTGTATCCAGCCGCTGCAAGCGACCCGCCTGATGTCATCGGTCCACCTGGAGGGGGGTCTGCCGACGCTGCGTTTTCTGGTGCGAGGCCACCACTCTAGCACCTTCGGGCCCCAACCTCCAACAGTTCAGCGAACTATGTGCCCTGCCCATTGCCACTTCCGCTTTGCAATTCGGTAGGATACGTCGGTGACTTTAGTTCTCCTACGAATCTCCGCATTTCTGATTAGATCACGTAGGGAAACCCCGAGCATAGCCCTCTCCATTGCCTGCTGAGTGACTCTGAGTCTTCTTACGAGCCCCATAGTCAGCGGCCATGTCTCGAAACCATGTGTTCATCCGCGTGGATTAGTGTTTTTGGGAAGAATATTTAATAATTTAGGCTAATTATTAGTCGTATAAATACTTTAATGATTTATTTGTAAAGTTTGACTACACATCGTTTCAGTAGTTATGGCGTGATAGCGCGACGGACATGCAGACGGTTACTTTCGAATTTATAATATTATTAAGGATTGTTAGATTTATTTATACCGACACAACAGCCTCAAAAATAAGTTTTAAGTTCCTAGCTCTAAAAACGACGATACATCCAACACATGCAAGGTTTTTTTCGCATTAAAAAGCCTTTATCTTTTTACAAGCTCTAGACTATCTGTGTAGCAAATTTCATTGAAATTGTTTTAGTAGTTTTGGCGTGAAAGAGCGACAGATTAACAGAGTTACTTTCGCATTCATAAAATTAGTCTGATTAGGCAGAATTTTAAAGTTATATTTTAGATTATGAACCATAGAAGTTTCACTTCCTCCACGTGTAGTATTCATGATACGATACTTTTTATTTATGTTTTACTTTTAAAATGCACACAGTCCTGTTTTACAGTGCAATGTGGGGCATCCGAGTTTACAAACTTAATTTAAAATACAATTCTGTGACACCATAAAATGTTATTATGTCTTCATTTTGTTTATTTTCGAATGGCTCTGAATTTTAAGTGAAAACTTCTTTAGCACCGTCGTGATTTGAAAGTCGATGAAACGAAAAAGAGACACAAGAGTCAAAATAGACACATAAATTCATAAGCTTTAACGTTGGAGAATATGAGATAGGAAGCATTATACAGTGTTTGTTATGTTTATGGTTTGCTTTGAGGTATGCTTCGTACTCCCCTCTCCTCCCCTATTTGTGTTCACCAAGGCATAGTAGGAGTTATCATTCAATCATTACTAAAACCTACAATTATTCTCTTGCCAAAATTTTACATTCGTCTCATTTTTGAAGTCAAAATTTTTGAAAGTTTTTTAGAAGCGATGGGATTTATAAGCGTACGGAATCGCTGGTTCATACTAGTGTAACAATAAATCTTTTTGATTGCTTTGCATATGAAACTACTTTTACTTTACTAAACTACTTTTTAATGACTGTTGGTAGCAAAACTATGGACATCGTTGCTTTTTACGACTTAACTGCACTTTTATGCCATAGAAAATTCAAACAATTATAACATTTGTATGCACATATATGGATCGTTAGCAAATAACATCTTTATTTGGATATTGTAGATAAACTTGCTTTTAGTTATACCCACTAAAACCCAGCGGAACTCTCTTCATCCGTAAGTGCGACTCCAGTGGTTCAGCTTGCGCATTTTTCCTTGGTACTCCAGATGAGTCTGACTGAGGATTCATGGAGTTGAGAGCAGGTGCGCAAACAAGCGCCGCCTGGTATCCCATCTCAATCGGCGGTGAGAGAGAGCATCTACTGCATTCTCACATTCTCGCTGGTGAGCCTACATTAGCGAGATTACAGTCTCACAGAAGAGGGCCACTTGCATGCAGGAGTTTTGGTGCCAACACTCCTGCATGCACAGCCAGTCTGGCCCTTTGAGACACCATCTGGCTATTCATAAAGGCGCGCAGGGCACCATTTACCATATTCCCTGCATTCACACTCTTTTCAATATCACTTTGACATGTTCCATCTTTTGTAAATTTAGATCCCAAGTATAAATATTCTTTCACCTCTTCTACTTATGGTCCCCATTTATCAAAATATTGTCATTCATCATAGATTCATCTCTTTCAAAAAGCATAACTTTCGTTTAGTTTAGATTCACTTTCATTCCTTTCGCTTTCAAAGCCTTATTCATAATATTTAACATCCCCTTTAGTTCGTTAGCGGATGACGCAAGTATTACTTGATCCTCAGCTTATTATGTATACATCTGTTTTAATCCTAATCCTATCAAATTAAACACGAATTATTTTATTAAAGATCGTTTCAATACCTGTAAATTACCCTTTAAATGATTAAAATCGAACATTAAACTCAAAAGAAATAACGAATTTAATAAAGTCACTCTAAAGAAAATTGTAGCAACCCTTATAACTAACTGGGCCTGCGACTGGTGAGTTAGCTCATATTCCAAGGATACCAATGATACCCACCGAAGTACCTTTACTGTTTTTATTATTATCAAAATAAAAATTACTGAAGCGATATAAAAAATTCTTCCATCACCTTCTTGAAATCAAAATTTTAATATACCTACAGTATGTTTAAATTTTGCAAATATCGGACATTCTACGTGAATGATGTTACGAATTTAAAAATGTATTAGTTAAATATATATTCGTTGTAAAGTGAAATCTTTATATTGATTAGATTATGAACGTGTATCATTTGTAATCATCTGAAAGGATGCAATAAAAAACTAAGCCAAATACAACTTTTATGTTAACAAATATAAATCTTAACCCACTTAAAAGACTTTATATTGCCACGAGATTGGTATCTATGCGAGTGAAATCGCGAGGCATTGCTAGTACATGTATAGATACATATACGTTTACATACATACACGTCCGTAAAACTATATGTTATAAACAGATACAAGTATAAAACATAGATACCCAGTAGACCCATCAGTATAGACAATAAATTTGGATAGATTTTATTTAAAAACTTGTATTTATACATTCAGCAAAATCAACGTTCATCAAATTAGTTTCCATTAGCTGAGAATTAGCAAGCATTAAATAAAAACTGACCAGTACTTTTTTTCAGGCCAAAGGGCAATTAAACTGCAGGCTTCCCCGTCCTTTGAAGTTAATACCTCAGCTGTGAAAATTCAATCTCAGTTAAAAATTTCATATTCCCAGCAAAGAGAAACTAAGGATTAAACCGAACTGAGCTGCGCTTTAAACGCGACTTCATAAATTGCGGGGGAAATGATTAAAATGAATCTCGTTTACATAAAATTACATCTATGTTGCTACATTTTTCTTGCATTCAAATGAATGAGAGAAAAGGTTAAAAAAAGAAGCAAGCGTTCCTGATCCAGAAGTATACATTAAGATTTTTTTCGCTTTAATGAAAGAATTACAATTTTACCTTGAAATTGTATAACAATTTTTGTCCTGTATACAAATTATATTTTAAACACTCAAGAACCCTTCCGTGAAAGTGTAGATGTGTTACAGCCTAACTCCTTTTTAATAATAATAATAATAATATACTCTTTATTGTACACCTTAAAAGTAACAGCGTTACATAATATGGTGTAAGTTAACAGCAAATGTACAAAAGGCGGTCTTATCGCTAATCAGCGATTTCTTCCAGACAACCTTAAGGAGAAGGAAATTGTGCAAAAGTAGATAGGTGGTGCATAAAGAGGTCATACATACTAATAATAAATAGAATACGTATATAATAAAATATATAAATATAATTTACATACATATAATATAAACTAACACATTAATTATAAAATATATACGTTTAATACTATCATCTCTTACAACGCGGCTAGTGATAGGTAGTGTTCTGTTACATCATTTTTAAATTTATGTAAGGATATCGCTTGTCTTATATTTACGGGGAGTGCGTTCCACAGCCGGATAGCCGTGACCGTGAACGAGTTTCCAAAATATTTTGTATGTTGTGTCGCTATCTGTAGAGTTAATTGTGAAACTAATCTCAGTTCTTTGCTGTATTGCACCCCCAGTAATTCAAATTAAAATGTTAAATAGGATGGTGTAGCGGAGTCAAATAATATACAGTATAAAAGAGAAAGAATGTGTAGATTCCGGCGAAGTCATATTTACGTAAACCAAATATGAATTTTACAATAGTTAATAAAATTGTAACCTCTATGTAAATCCTTATTCTTAAAACATTAAACCGAATGATAGACCGTTTCAAAACCTGTTAAATACCTTTTAAAAAATTTAAATCGGATATTCCATTCAAAAGATATAACGAATTTAAAAATGTCACTCTAAAGAAAATTGTAGTGACCCTTATACCTAACTGGGCCTGCGACTGGTGAGTTAGCTCATATTCCAAGGATACCCATGATACCCACCACCATACCTATACTATTTTCATTTTTATCAAGCCAAAAATTACTGCAGTGATTTAAAAATTAAAAGATGTTATTTTATTATATTGTCTTTAGAAATACTTAAGCAAAATACTCAGAAATACAAGTGCTAGTTCTATGTAGATATTTAAAATCTTATTATAATATAAACACTATATTTTTTGGTGCCTCAGTAGGAGCTTTTAACAAAAACCTGACTGAATAGTATATGACAAAAATAATTTAGCGAGACAACGCCTTCCCTAATTGCCTCTGCAGGTAAAAGACGCTAGGTTTTTTGTAAAGAATTAGGTTAGCAAACTTAGCGCCCTCCAAGTTATAAAATATTAGATTGGTCCTCTGAGGTATAATCTTTTAAAACTCATTTTAACAAAAGCCTTAAAGGACCTATTTCCCTATAGTTTTTCATCTATACAAAGTGCGGTTCATGTTTGTCATTTCAAACTAACACCTTTTCATTAAACACATAAGTAAGCAATTAGATTGCATGCTTCATTGAACACCACATACATAATACAATGACTTAAGTAGTTCTAGTTTAAGGGGCGGTCTTAACGAACTCTTCCAGGCAATCCAACGTATCTGTAGTGCTTATAAATAAATAGACATACGTATACTACTTAGTACTACGTACATACATAATACAAATACACATATATAACAGTTTTATCCACGCCTATATTAAACGAAGCTGAAAGTACTGATATAGAAAAAAGAAACAATTGTGCTTTAGACCACACGACTGGAGTAAGAAATTAGTCTATTCGCCTCGCCCGATCACTCTTTTCGTAACACTCCCGTTACCCATTAACCAGTTCACTCAGTAGGTTAAGTGTGTATAAAGAAGTTTTACTTCAAAATAGAGTGCAATTTAGAACACACGGCAGAAGTAAAACATCCGTATGTTCGTCTCACCCAATCACACCTTTGGAATACTTTCGTTAATATTGTCTGTGTCTATGTTTGTTCCAGCTTGAAACACCTGGACTAATTTTAACGGAACTTTCACTAGCAGTTTGCAGATATTAAAAGACTAGCTTAGGTGAGTTTCGTTTTAAAAAAGAGGCATCCGGTATTACACAATTAAAACATAGTAAAGAAAAATTTTCCTTATGCTTCTCTAAATGTTTGCAATTTATAAATGGCAAATTTTTGTGTTTTTACCTTTCATTCTTAGAACGTCACCTTATTTATCAACACATTCACAGAAGCAAAACAATTGCAAATATGAAATGCCACTAACATTTAAACGACAATGTAAGGCCTACTCCTAACATATAACATTTTTTATCTACTATTATTACGTACATGATGGTATTTACGTCCATAATAAGAAATTATATTATATCCTAAAATGATATTTTTCCGGTATTTGCCCTTTAACGTGGTAAGTGGTAATTTACCTTTAGAGTAGAATAGAGAAAACTATTTACTCAAGCAGGCATTTATTTAGTTATTTATGCACAAAAAGAAGTCACGATAAAAATAAATTAAAATTAGTATAAATGTGGGAGTTCGGAACGCTGGCGCCATCTATCTATCGGCGTGGGACAGAGTCATGTCGTGAGCCGGCGTCGGACTCTGTAGTCCTCAGGTGACGGTCCGCCAGAGCGGTCGACTATTGAAACTGTCGCGTTCCTAGCTATTATTGTTAATGATTTTGTGAAAATTGTTATCGGGAACATTAAGTGATTGGACATTATAAACTGAGTTAATTAATAAAGTGTTTGATTGCACCAACATTACCCACCAACGCTCACAGTATGGAAATTGAATGGTTTATGATTGATTGATATGATTATGGATGCGATTAATTACTATGTCAGCGGAGAACTTTACGCCCCTATGCCTTATGCTCTCCTACTTTCTTGTACACCGACATATATATAATATCTTATCCCTTTGGAGAGATCAATTCCAGGAACCCCAGAGTGTAGAATTTTATAAAACGTGATTTAGGTATATTTGCATACATAAAGGCTAAATTTTATATCATTTTTAAATCATTTCAATGTTATTGGTGTTACAAAACAAACTACAATCTAAAATTTCTAAAACTCATAACAGACTGATATTAATTACCTTACAATATAATTTCAAATTATTTTATTTAAGTTAGAAATATTAATCCCTACGCTTTTTATTAGTCGAAGCAATCCTTTCAGATAAATAAAACATAAAAACCTACCGAAATGCAATATTCTTTTTAACGGGAAAGCTTTGCTAGTAAGAAGGTGACTATTTATTTCATTGTTGACTGATGGTAAGTTATGACACAATCTAAGATGGAAGCACGCTAATATGTTAAAGAGGTAAATTACTTCGTATGTTTTCTACACGGCATCGTAATGAAACCGAAGGCTAGCAGGAAAGGTGGTAACTCGCCAGAGGAATTGGAATATGTAATTTTAGAGTCGCTCAATAATTTGTAGGTTAAGTAATAATACTATTCTCAAATTCTTCATTATTATATTACATACTATCGTTGATACAAATTAAGCACTGTCACTAGGCGAATATAGCTTCATTCCCCTGTGCTTCCCCTCTTATACCAAACATCCCTCTCAAAATAATGGCGCCACTCAAAAATAATAAGTACACCAATCACTGAATTTCCGGACTGTGTTAAAACGGATGTAGTGTATGTAAACGTTTTACTGATAATTATAAAGACCTCAGCACAATAAAGAAATATAGTAATTTAATAGTAAACCACAAATAAAATAATCATGATCGCTAACAGTGATTTCCAAAATGTCCTGCTGGAAATATCTGCCGTTCTATTGAACACTGGACCATTTCTAGCGAAGTACTTTTACCGCCACGCCAGCGAAACCATCAATAGAAAACAATAAAATTTCCTTATATAAATGACATTTATAGTTGTAAACTCATATGACATAGTTGCAGCATATTACGTTGTTGTATGCAAAACTAATGTTCTCCAGTATAGCATTCCCTTCCCGGATGTTCTGAATTATGTGATTATTATACAGTGCAAGTGCTCGCCTCAGAATTTAAAGCCAGCTCTATTACTTGCTCTATTAAAACGAGATTTGTGGGTTATAACAATGTTCCCAGTTACAATTGTGGCCTAGTTCATATCAGTGGAATAGAATATGTTACTCATTCGAAAAACTGAAACGATTTTATAATTAAGCTTATTAAAAAATATTTTCAGGTACACATTAAAACTATTTAAGACTATTACATCATACTCGCCTTATCTATATATGTAAGATATATAAATAGATGTTATTCTCTTACGTGATTAGCGTCACGAAGATGTGCAGCGTTTTTAATGCTACTTCGTTTCAAAGGTATGTAATTTTAATATTTACAAGTAACATGGGATATTTTAATCTGCCACTCGTCATTTAATAATTCAATATACTATTTTTAATAAAATAAAAATATATCATACAAATAAAGTTTAATTTTGCCAAAAGAAAAACACGTGGCATTTTTATTTAAAATTTGTCATTCGAGATTTCCATAAATTATTTGTATTAAATTTCGACACCTTTAACAATAGAATTTTAAATATAATAATTTTAATTAAATTCCTAACTTACATTTCGTTGTCCCTCCCTCTAAGTCTCGTCGTCGTCGTCGCTTCAACCGATGGACGTCCACTGCTGGACATAGGTCTCACGAAATGATGCCCACAAGACCCGATCTTGTGCCGCCTGGCTCCAGCGGCTACCGGCGATCCTCCTTATATCGTCGGTCCACCTTGTGGGGGGTCTTCCTACACTGCGTCGTCCAGTGCGGGGTCGCCATTCCAGCACTTTCCGACCCCAACGTCCATCGGTTCGTCGGACTATGTGCCCCGCCCATTGCCACTTCAGGTTCGCGATTCGTAGAGCTATGTCGGTGACTTTGGTTCTGCTACGGATCTCCTCATTTCTGATTTGATCGCGTAGAGAAANGGCGGAGGTTATCACGGCGTCTGTACTTTTTTATGTTACGTGTTAACTTGCGACTGGGTGAACCGATCTTGACGATTCATTTTTATATGAAAGGTGGTGCTTACCGTGGGGTCCCATTATGTTGGTTCATATCTTAAATTTGTATTAAATATGTGCGTGACAAATGGACGGATTACTTAATATAACGCCAACCGATTTCGATAATTCGTTTTTTATAGAAAAACCCGTGAAGCACATTCAAGGGTTGTTTGATGATAGGTTTTGATTAAGGGATCCATGACATGATATTAGAGTCGGTGTGAGCAAAGGTACCATATAGCTATAAGTTGTAACTATATATATGTATAGCTAAATGCAGGGAATATGGTAAATGGTGCTCTGCACGCCTTTATGAATAGTCAGACGGTGTCTCAAAGGGCCGGACTGGCTGTGCATGCTAGAGTGTTGGTGCCAACACTTATGTATGGTATGGCACTTATGAATGTTGGGTATGGCCGACGAATCACAAAAGTAAAATAAATGCGGTAGAGATGAGAGCGTTGAGAAGTATGAGTGGATTAAAACTGAGTGACAGAGTAATAAATAGTGTGATAAGAGAACGTTGTAGTATAAAAGAAGACGTAGTGACTAAAATTGAGAAAGGTAGTTTGGGCATGTAGAAAGAATGAATGAAAGGAGTCTAACAAAAAGGATTTATGAGTCAAGAGTGAATGCGAAAGTTGGTAGGGGAAAACCAAGGGGAACGTTCCTGGACCAAATCCAGGACATTTTAAATAAAGGCCAGGTCAAGAGTACTCGAAATCGTATTTGCGTAAAATTGTACAGCGCAATATTTAATATACAATTTCCATTTTATTGTTGCAAACAGTGACACAAAATAACGTACCACAATACAAAACTATTTCAATGAACACATTATATGCATAAAATATATGATCCGCGCATCTCCGCCTGCATAATGTAAACGAGACCGACTAGGAACGAATTTGGCGACCATAAAAAACACTACACTAAGCTAAACTTAAAAGATATACACATGCAGTCACGGACATTTTTTAGAACTTTTAAAAGGGCACAATTGTTTTATACATTATTTTTTCGAAACTTTATTTATGCAGCGTACGCAGCGAAAGCCCTCAAAAGAAAAAGGACACCGATTTTGCAATATTCTTTATTTGTGCACTACTACTCTTAGTCTTAGCGTTATGATAAAAGCCTATAGTCTTTCTGGGTAGTTGGGTTATCTTACATCGAAATAATTTTCCAAATCGGATAAGTAGTTCCAGAGATAAAACAGATTCTTCAGCTTTATGATATTATGTAATATAGACGTATCCGTGCCCTAAATGCTCAATGGACAGACACGTAGATTCTTGATAAAAGTAACGGGGTTGAATCCTCGATAGGCACCAATAAGTTCTCTTTGTAAAGTTTGTGCTTTGTCGTGAAATAAAAACATAAATGTCCCTGTAAATCTAGGATGCATGTAGCCTGCCAACGTTATAGAGAAGGGTGTACAACAAATGTATAAGGGTAAAAATGTTTAAGTTAGTAAATGAAAAATCTATTAAACCCTCGTTGTCCTGTCTCCCTAAAATCTTGAGCGGCACCTTATCGGATTACGAATAAAATTTTGCTAATGGGTCGGAGAAAGCCGGAGATATTTACTTTGGACTTGCTTGAAAAGTGAAATGTTCTTTCAGGGTGAAGATTATTCTTATCGTGTCGTCCAGTGTTTTTCCTAATTCTTTCGAAATCATCAAGTTTATTTTACTTGGCATTAATATTACACGACAATTCTCGTGTAAAAAAAAACCATTTTCTCATAGCACAGGAGAAATACTATTTAAACTAGATCATATTTAATAACAGCTAAAAGTATCCCTGTTATTACATTCCGGATCAACTGTTAAAAACAATATTAAAAAATAACCTAACCTAAACTTTTAAAACTCATTTCATAGAAAGAATCATTTAAACATTTCCCGTTAGCTTTCAAATGTTAATAATATTTGTATAAACAGTACTTTTGTTAAATGATTAAAAGTTTAAAATAGGTATTTTAATTAGGAGATTGAATATAGAGATGTTACTCTCTAACTGTCTATATAATGTAAGTCTACGTATTATAATAAGGTAAGTTAGCAGCAGTATCATATTAACCTCCCACTGCTGGGCTCAGACCTCTTCACTCATAGGAGATAGGGTATTTAGAGCATAGACCCATCACGCTACTCCTCTACGGATTGGTATTATATTTACTTGAAATTTCATCGGGCAATACCAAGTTTACTACATTAATTACATATTTTTATATATGTACAAACGCCGCTTGATTAAAATCGATTAACATAATTATAATTGACATAATGATGTTTGGTTTTAATGACTGTTTCTAGTTTCAATTGATTGACTTTCGTCGGTTTACTTTTATGAATAGGCTTATTTCCGTAAGTGTGAATATTTCCCACGTTCTCATACTCCAGATTTGTATAGATAAACTTACTTTTTTTTTAATTACATACAGATTAGCTCTTAACTGTGATCTCACCATATGGTAAGTGATGATAAAGTATAAGATGAAACCGTGCTAACCAGTTAGAAAGTAATTAACCTCATATAGTTTCCATACAGCATCATAAAGAGATTGATTTCAATATTTGTCTAAATGCTTATTTACATTTATAAATTAATAGTTACATAGTAACAGCTGGTTGACCTTTCATGACAGAAAATGTGCTATTATATATCACAGAGTTGGGCAGTGTTCGGGAAACTACGGCAGATATTTTCGTCCGATACACCTCAGTGCTTGAAGACAAAGCTCTTCGAACAGTGCGTGTTGCCAGTGATGACCTACGGCTCCGAAATGTGGTCGCTGACTATGGGCCTCATACGAAAGTTCAGAGTCGCTCAGCGTGCAATGGAGAGGGCTATGCTCGGAGTTTCTCTACGTGATGAAATCAGAAATGAGGAGATCTGTAGCAGAACCAAAGTCGTCGACATAGCCCTACGAATCGCAAACCTGAAGTGGCAATGAGCGGGGCACATAGTCCGACCGACCGATGGACGTAGGGGCCCGAAGGTGCTGGAGTGGCGACCCCGCACCGGGCAACGCAGTGTAGGGAGACCCCCCCACAAGGTGGACCGACGACATCGAGAGGGCCGCTGGTAGCCGCTGGAGCCAGGCGGCGCAAGATCGGGCCTCGTGGACATCATTACGTGAGACCTATATCCAGCAGTGGACGTCTATCGGTTGAAGCGACGACGACGACGACGACGATATCACAGAGATAACGATACGAACTCTGCGCAAATAAAGTCACAGACCTCAGCTAATGTTATACAACAGTTCAGATGTAACTACAGTTGTTAATCTATATTGTTTTACACTACGTTACATGTTTCTAAAATGTTTTTTTTTTATAATAGATTAGCTTTGGCTAGTGGTGTCACATAATTCACGACCGCCTATTATAAGTTTACATTTCGAAAGGAATCCAGTTGATAAATTAACTAAGTTTGATAAATTTCAATCAGGAATTTCCATAAAATTGACACAAAGACGATGTGGAATTTTTTTATTTGCTGTCAGGTTAGCGCTTGACTGGAATCGCTACAGTCTAAGATGGAAGCGCGCTAATATGATGGCAGAAGATGGTGAAGAGGCAATTCACCGCTTATAGATTCTACATCGTACCGGAATATAAATCTCTTTACGCGGTGTCTTTGGTGGTAGGGTGGTAAGTAGCCACAGCCGAAGCCTACCTCTAGGTGAAGTCTCAGACAAATTAGAAAAGGCAAAATCTTAAATCTCGTCTACCGGGAATCCAACTGGAATTATAATTGATATTTGATTAATCCGCAGCAAAACATAATCTAGTGGTTAAATGAGAAACAAAAATTTGCCAAAACTTGTAGTCAAACCCAATGGATCAAGTTTTACTCTTTACAGAGTTAAGTAGTTTTAAAAATTGTTCTTGTATTGTATAATGTATTGTTATACAGTGAGCGTTGAACCTTTGGCAAGTTCATTCCCTGACGAGTTAAATACGCAATGAAAATTTGTTAAGAAGTACGCCCTTTTTTAAACTAGCCATTTACTCGTTGCGATTCCCCAGTGGACAACGCTGTTAACAAGGTAAAACAGTTAAATGTAGTGTAAAAAGGAACTTAATGTCACATATATAACATCTATCAGTATCTACTAAAGGACGCCCGTTTTTATGTAGTTAAATTGATACAATTTTTGGGTACGTCGTTCTATGGTCCGATAACAAGTATTTTGTTTCCAAAATACACAGCACCATTGATGGCAAACTCATGTAAAGGGTTTGAAGGTAACTTAACACGCAATGAGTCTAAAAAGCGTGCTTAATGGTATAAAATTTTCCTTTTATATTTTATCATTACTGTCAGGTTAGTTGCGCACTTAATGGGTAAGTGTTGATACAATCTACGCTAGAAGGTTATAACCTGGTAAGAGGTCATATGCCTCTTACGGTTTCTACACAGCATCGTAACGAAACTCAGTCTTTTTGATTGGAGTCTTGCTGGTAGGATGGTAAGTAGTCATGGCCGAAGCCTTCCAGACAAATTTCCTAAAAAGAATATACCTTTTCCTAAATTTTCTCTACCGGGAACCGAGTTTGGGAAGGGAAGCAAGCCTATACACCATTACACTAGATTTAAAACATTTAAAACATCAGAACTAGTGGGCGCGTACGGCGCACTCTATGAAATCCGATCCCCATTCGCTCGGTGTTATGTCAGCTGTCAACCTCAAAAATGTCAAGTCCGATTCGTTCGAAAATCGATTAATATAATCTGTCTCCATCATACTTGTTTTTATTTTTTTATTATCATACACAAAAGTATCTTAACAATAATCTTTCAATAAATTTGTGAAACAAAACCACATTGTTTTGCCCTTAATGTAATCATTACATTACATGGCTAAATAGCGATAATACCGCCTATTGTACACTAAAATTATTTAAGATAAGTCATTCTATTATTCTTTCTCTTGTGGTAATAATTAAAAATATGGGGGCCCTATATAAGTGGTCTATCGAACAAGCTCAGCTCTGCGGCTTACGCCGTTAAAAGAATTCGTCGTCTGACTGATGTTGATACTGCCAGACTGGTATATTTCACCTATTTTCACAGCATTATGTTATACAGTATTCTACTTTAGGGTGATGCTGCTGATATAGATGCAATATTTGTATTGCAGAAAAGGGCCGTTCGTGCGATTTATAATATGGGTCCAAGTGAGTCGCTAAGAAAAAAAACTGCGTATACATATTAGAAAACTTGTTGTACGTACATAAAAACATTGACTATTTTAATAAAAAGAGTGAATGTACGTTATATAACTTAACAAACAAAAACAAACTTGTTATAAATTCTAGTGGGCTGCATAAAATTAAAATCTCATTTAAGGGTAGCTGTATACGTTTCTATAATAAACTACCACAAGACGGTCTAGAGAGATGTCAATGAATAAATTCAGTCTTTGTTAAAAGAAAGTTGATAGAAAAATCGTATTATAAATTGCAAGATTACTTAGAGGATCGAAACGCGTGGGAGTGAACGAATTGCTCTAATTTGAATTAAAATATATTAAACTAATATGATATTGTAATGATGATGGTAACAAAAAATAATACCCGACTGAGATTGTTGTGGGTTCTTCTCGGATCAGGGCGCGAAGGAACCCTCGTAACTTGAGACTTTAAGTCGTTTTTGAGTACCATCATCAGACGTATATTAGAATTAGACTGTGGAAAAAAATATAAACTGACGATTCAAAAGTGCTGTAATATGCCCACTTGATAAAAGTATTTTGATTTGATTTGAATATTATCTATATACATCAAACTAAAATAAAATTTTTGTTGGGTGCAAATTATACGATTACAATTATATATTTTTACTATGTAATGTTCATATTAGATTGAATGTCATCGAATAGGTAACAGGTCTTATAAAAGCTCCTCAATCCTCTTTAGAAAAAACGCTAAGTTCTAATTCCACCTACTTTAGTTTACGTCAACTTTCCTTACCTCAGAAAGCACTCTCCGGATCGATAAATTACCTCAAAGTATGGTTAGATGAAAATATTTTCTTCGTAATTCCTTTGCAACCAATATTTATTTTTTCAGAAATATTAAAGTGAAAATATAATTCTTGTTGTTGTTGTTTTTCTTGCCCTTATCCCACTAGGTGGGGTTGGTTCTTGTATATATGTCTATATTTATATTATGGGAAATCAACTTTTAGTATATGTATTGTCTCGGTTGTATTATTGACAAATACGACTCATTATAGGTAATAAACAACCCTAAATAATTTGAAAATACTCGCAAAAGGCATTAATAGTGAATAAAAATTATAAAGTTGAAAATTTATTTGCTTGATAGATTACAACATTGACTTCATTCTTAATAGAATGCTGTAAAAATATTTGCACAATATTTTTCGCTTAAAGAAACGTTTAATTCAAGTTAAATATATACAACATTACTCCACTATGGATAGTAGACTTTAACTTCAGTGTTCAAGAAGGGCGATCTAAATATTTAAAAGGGAGACCTTCCTCACCGATATAATCAATATTAAAAACAAAATCACAGATATATTTAATTAAGTCATTCATTTAAATTAGCCTCTGTAATGATTTTTTACTGCTGATAAATTAGCGCATTGACTGTAATCTTACCTCTTGATGTAGCTCCAATCTAGAAAGAGTTAATTTACTTTAGTAGAGCATTGTACGGGAAAGCTAATTACCAGCTTGACGGCATGTCTTTGATGTAAGGGTGTTGAACTAGTCACGGCCGAGACGTGCCACTAATCTATATATCTATATAGATATATTTCATCTGCAGGAAACAAACCCAGGGGCTTTGATAATGAAGCGAGTAGCTACACAATTAAGCCAGAAAGGCCATCAAAAATGTATAAAAAAGGAAGTAGCAGCCTATTTATATTCCACTGTTGGGCACAGGCCTCTTTTCTCATAGGAGTGAGGGTCTATAGAGCATAGACCCACCATACGGCTTCAATGCAAGTTGGCAAGCTACACATACCGCAGCGAACCGAAAAACGCAATTATGATAAAATGATGTAAATGAACAATAAAGCGTGTAAGTTTTTTTATATAAAGAACGACTTAAAGGTGCCTGCCAAGGATTCTCTACCTTCAACTAAAAGTGCAATGAATTATGAAAAATTAGCAATCAAGCACGTAGTTTCTTTTAAACAAAGAAAGACTTAAAGGTGCCAGCCAAGGGTTCTTTTCCTGCACCGAATATTGCAATGACGGATTGAAAGTCAACAATCAAGCACGTAGTTTCTTTTACAAAGAAAGACTTAAAGGTGCCAGCCAAGGGTTCTTTTCCTGAACCGAAAATTGCAATGTCGGATTGAAAATCAACAATCAAACACGTAGTATCTTTTTACAAAGAAAGAGTTAAAAATGCCTGCCTATGAATAAATCCCAAAACCTCTTTGGACAAGTATCCGCGCGTTTCACATGTTATCTGGGCTAACTTTGTATTAAATGTGAATAAACGAAACAAAAAACTAATTGAAACCTACCTGATTTAGTAACCCGATACCGCAGACCGCGCCCGCTCTTCGTGTGACATCGATTATAAGTACCGAACTCTCCATAATTATTGTTCACTCGGCTGTAGTCTGCTAAATGTCGGTTTCCATCCAGATGGTTTGGCAGAGATCGATTCCAGCCCATAGCATCCCCGACAACGGAGCCGCAGACCGACGATTCGGTCTGACTCTTTGCTTCGCCATTGCAGAGGTCCCCGCTGGAACGAGCTCTTCGGCCCTTGAGGCCCTTTGCAGAATGCTGGCTGATGTTTGAGCCCATTGCCAGGCGGGACCTCAAGAGGGCCCCGCCACCCTCATCGCGCCAACCACCTTGGGTGTCGCTATCGCTTGTCTTGCATGCGTTCTGATCTGAAACAAAAGTATATGATAATTAGAAATATAATAGCATGAAGTATTTTATGCCTATTTTACTGTGTATACAGCTGAACTCTTATAAATGACATTTCTGTTTAAGAAAAGTGCAATATAAGTGTTTATTAATTATAAATTTTAGTAAGCTACATAAAATTCATTCAAGGTTAACTTTATACGCTTTTATAACAAACTCCCAGAATAATTTAAAAAGGTGTTTCATAATAAATCTAAATCTCTTATCAAAAGAAAACTCATTGAGAATTCATTCTACAATTTGAAGGACTACTTAGAAGATAACATAGGATGGGAGCAAATGAATTGCTTTAATCGATATTGAATAAAGTAAAAATGTATATTATAATGATGATGAGAGAAAAAACGTTTGAAACATTTGAAAACGACTGAGTTTGTTGTGTGCACTTTACAAAACAGCGCGCAATTCTAAGTAATTCTTCAATATCATCATCAGGAGTGAATTGAAATAATATACGAGAAACGATATTTAACGAATTTGAAGGCACATTTCAATGAATCATATTACCTAAGTCAGAACAAATCTAATCTCTGATCCAAAGGTTCCCTGAAATAAATCGTTGTGCAACGTTAAGACCTCCTTTCTGTAATTTTTTTCACTTTAACCATGTTTTTGTTTTATGTTTGTTCTGTTGTGTACTATAGTGTTTTCTATGTAGCAAAATGAAAAGAAATTCATCAAAATCTGTGACAGATTTTTTTTATATATACACTAGGTGACACGCCTAACTTCATCTACGTACACTTAAAGTTAAAAGTTAAGCGCCATCTACTATATGAAGAAAAATTACTAAAATTTTTATTAACGAACTCTCTTTTGAAAAATTGCGATATTTTTTTTGTGACTCAAAATGGAAAATTGCAAAATAAGTCATAAAATCAGTAGAGCAATTTCGAAGTTAAACATCATGAAGGGTTTTAAGGAGTATGGTGTCCAGAACTTTAAAACTCGTCTATTGGACTTGTATCCAGATGTGGAGCATTATCGGGCTTCTGGTTAATTTCTTTTTATACACAACTTAAAAGCAAACCACGATCTGAAATGATCAAATACTTCTTTCATCTACCTTCATAACGACAACATATACACATAGAAACATTAATTTTTTTAAGTATCGATATTAACACTGGACTGCAATGAGATCCACCTTTAAATTTTTTTTACATAAATATGACGGTTCAAATGTTCTGAATCTATCCCCGTTGGCCGACTTTTTCCATCACGTCTAGGTTTTTATCCATCATAAGTGACACAAAACTGAAGGAAGGAATTTTTGTAGGTCCGCAGATACGTGAGCTAATGAAACATGAAGCTTTTGATTCGAAGTTGAGTGAAGCAGAAAAAAGCTTGGGTGGCTTTTGTGGAAGTTTGTCATAATTTTCTAGGGAATACAAAAAGTGAAAACTATCGACAAATCATTCGAGAGCTTCTTTCTTCTTGTAAAGCTTCTTGAAATATGTCACTCAAGATTCATTTTTTGGACTCTCATTGATTTCTTTCCTGAAAATCTTGGAGCCATATCAGATGAGCATGGTAAAAGGTTTCATCAGGATATAATACAGATTCAAAAACGCTACAATGGGAAATGGTCAGCAGCAATGCTCGCTGATTTCTGTTTTCAATAGGAACAAAGAAAAGCAAAAAAACTACAAAATAACAAATTTTCTCACCATATAATGAGATAGCTGACCGATATAATTAGTTCATTTTGTGACTATAATTGGGGATTTTTCAATGTAAAACTTAGACTGTAATATTTATTCATTTCGTTATAATAATTGATGTTTTAATAATATTGTTTGTTAATTAAATAAATATTATATTGGAAATCTACGTGTGGTACTTAATTGTATGTCAGATTCCGTGTTTAGAGCACTAAATATGAAGAATTCAAGCACGAAATCAAGGAGATAAAAATAGTTTTTTTGCAGCCCCTTAATGTCCTACTGCCGGGCACAGGCCTCCTCGCTCATATTTTAGGGTTTTTAAAGCATAGAGCCACCACTCTGCTCCACTGCGGATTGACAGGCATAGTACACAAGTTCACTCTGTATCCCTTCATAGTCCGATGTGACGGCAATCCGATACGACCGGAGTGAGATCAGGCACAGGACCGACGGCTTAACCGTGCTTTACGAGGCACGGGGTTGGATCACACCGCCAAATTCTTAAGGTGCTATCTGAGGCAAGGGGGTGGATAACACCTGCAAATACTTAGAAAATCTTAATAGAAAACTCAATATTGATTTTTGAATTGGCCCGACCCGAGACTCGAACCCAGGACCTCATGTCTGTAGTCAAACATGCTAACCAGTTATTGCAGTGCCCAGCAGTTGCTATAAGTAAGCAATAAATATTCCGAACAACGATTACGATGTGATGTTACCACTCCAATATTCAGGCATGCAATTTTAAAACAAAAGCGGTTCCCCTTTTAACTTATCATATAGAACAAAAGATTTCCAATATGCATTGGGATGAAGTTTTTGAATAAAAATGAATAGTTTTCGAAGTTGCTTATGCAGTATTCTTGATTGCTCTCGCGAATTTCGATTTCGTAAACAATGAAGCCTCGGTATTCAAATTGCGAAGTACGTTTATCGGAGATCTTTTACCTTAAAATTCAACGTCTGTTGCGAATGTCTTCCTATAAAACAAATTGACTTATTCCGTTTGATCGGTAAGGTTTTTTTTATGCGTATTTTTATTTTGATGTACCTCACGTAAAAGAATACATTTGAATTCAGACATATTCAACAATCTAATATATATGTAAAAGATATCCAGGTATCTATTCTCTATATCTATCTATCGTGGACTCATCACGACATCACTGGAACCATAAGGCGTAGAGACTTGAAATTTGGTAGGATTATTCCTTTTGACGAGTAGAGGTCAGCTAAGAACGGTTTTTGCGAAATTCGACCCGCAAAGGGTGTTGCGGGGGTGTTAATTAAAAAAAAATCAAATTTTCACAATAAAACAAAAATTCAAACTTCACATTTACAAACTATATCTTTTATTGTATGTAAAACATTTTTTTTGACATAATGGAATGTATCAAAAGTAAATTTTAGGAAATTCTATCCTTAGGGCACTGCGTGTACGTTTCTTATTTCTAGAACAATTTGCTTAAATTGATGAATATGCTACCAAAAAAAACATTCCACGCAGACGAAGTCGCATGCTCAGCTAGTTCAACAATATATTAGACAGACCCATGCTTCACTTTGGCTCAGTTTGATTATTAATAAATATATCAAAATCAAAATATTCTTCATTCAAGTAGGCTTAAAAAGCACTTTTGTATTGTTAGTAGTCTGTCCTTTGGTAACACGTCTACCGCCGGTTTGGAAAGTTGATTCGGTGGAGAAGAAACCGGCAAGAAACTCAAAGGTTACTCTTTTAAATATAGTTTTGTACGTTACAATGTGTTGAGCTTTCATGTGCAACTGGAATCAAGTCCAAACATCTGTGTCGCTTAAAAAATCTTCAACATTATAACATGCCTTTTTTAATAAGATAATTTTAACATATTTCTTAAGACTATGTGGAGGCAAACCCAAAATGATTCGGGTATCTTACTAAAAATGCATATGCTCGACACGACAAATGATTTCTGAACCTTCTTAACCCTAAAATAAGGCATTACAGTTTGTTGTTTTTCTTGTATGGAGGAATATGACTATAAACTTCTACCGAAGACTTTACTAGCGTAACGGTGCTAGTGGATGCTGGTCTAGCAGTGGTCCCTGGTTTAATTTCAGGCAGGATTGGTCTAATCTGTTAGGTAGTTTCGGCTGTGACTAGTTGCTACCCTACTAGATAAGAGGTACGATGCTTATGTACAAACAAATAAGAAGTAAATTTCCTCATAATACATCAGCGCGCTACCATTTTAGACTATCATCACTTACCATCAGGTGAGACTATAATCAAGCGTTAACCTTTTTATAAAACTACACTTTATATACTATGTTCTTATAAATACTTTTATCCTTTAGACATATTTTATATTTTATCTTAACTCCATTCACGCCGAGGATAGAAGTTCTTTAATAGCTTTAAAATGTTTCAAGTGCTTGTACTAGTGTTTCTGTCCTCAGTTCAGAGAAAAGAAAGATAACACATAACTCTTGAACTTTAAACTGTAAGTCTGGCAAACTTTTATCTCTAATGCCGTTGTAACTTTACAGGAAGTATTTGCTTTAGAATAGGGCTTTAATCGTAATACCTCTGCGTGCTAATATAAATTAAACAGATTTAGTAAAACATTAAAGATTTAGGTAAAATATATAATGTTTAAAATAAGCTAGGAAAAAAACACAATGTCTATGCCAGCTAGCACGTCTTCTTGATTTCATTGAATTAAAAAAAAAAACACTTAAACTTTAAATATAATCTTTCAATATGTTTCGTTTTATAATTTTCAGCAAAATTAATTTAATTGATATCAGAAAATACAGTTATTAACTTGAAATATCATCAAATACAAGTAAAAAATAATTTATTTTAACTTGAATCAATGTTTTAACAAGATATAGTTATATTGGGACTAATAAAAGACAGTCCAATAGTTATCAATAATTTATACACTAGCGGAAATAATTAAAACATCAAAAAAATATAAACACTTTAACGATTTTACATATTGATGTATCTTTTAAAAAAATGCTCGTTTCGGAGTAAAATAATAAGCCATTTGAAGCTTGAAATTGGTAATTAAAAAAAAATAACACTAGTAATTCATACGGAGGTATGAATAATCAAACAATATTATTCATACCTCTGTATTAATCCTTATCCTATTAATTGATATTTTACTAAATACCGTTTCAATAAATGTTAAATACTATTTAAATTATTAAAATCGGACATTCAATTCAAAAGATATAGCGAATTTAAAAATATGTAAAGAAAATAATGTTTCCCGAATTCGAACTCCAGAGTGTAAATGTTGTGTATCGGGAAGTTCTGAGATAATAAAGTATTTGAAATAAATCTTTTCTTTAATATTATTGGGGAAAATGTATTTTAAATATAATAATCAAGCTAAAATTTACTTAAAAATTCTTTCTATATCTGTAGAATATTTTTTTATTTAGTAATGACAGATATGTAATGTATTAGTTTGACATATGTTCGTTGTAAAGTAAAATCTGTATATTGAATAGACTATAAATGTATGTACATACATACATACATACATAGCATCACGCCTCATTCCCGTAGGGGTAGGCAGAGACAACATCCTTCCACTTGCCACAATCCTTGCATATCTCCTTCGCTTCTTTCATTCTCATTAAACCTTTAATACAAGTCGTCGGTTCAGAGTACCCTTGACCTGGCCGTTATTTAAAATGCCCTGGATTTAGTCCAGGAACGTTCGCCTTGGTCTTCCCCTTCCTACTTTCGCATTCACTCTTGACTCATAAATCCTTCTTGTGAGTCTCCTTTCATTCATTCTCTCTACATGCCCATACCATCTAAGCATACCTTTCTCAATTTTAGTCACTACGTCTTCTTTTATACCACAACATTCTCTTATCACACTATTTCTTACTCTGTCACTTAGTTTTAATCCACTCATGCTTCTCAACGCTCTCATCTCTACCGCATTTATTTTACTTTTGTGATTCTTCTGCCATACCCAACTTTCACTACCATACATAAGTGTTGGCACCAACACTCCAGCATGCACAGCCAGTCTAGCCCTTTGAGACACCATCTGGCTATTCATAAAGGCGTGCAGAGCACCATTTACCATATTTCCTGCATTTACACTCCTTTCAATATCACTTTCACATGTTCCATCTTTTGTAAATTTAGATCCCAAGAATACAAATTCTTTCACCTCTTCCACTTGTTCCCCATCTATCAAAATATTGCCATTCATCATAGATTCATCTAGTTCAAAAAGCATAAATTTGATTTTGTTTACATCCACTTTCATTCCTTTACCTTTCAAAGCGTCATTCATAATATTTAGCATCTCCTGTAGCTCTTTAGCGGATGACGCAAGTATTACTTGATCATTAGCGTATAGTAAACATTTGATGAGTAATACATTCATTCTTAACCCAAACATACTTTCTTTTAAATCTGTCAAACATTTATCCATGAATATGTTGAACAGGCATGGTGACGCAACACATCCCTGTCGAACACCTCTTTCGACAGGAATGTATAAATGAATGTACGTACCGAATAATCTGAAAGGAATTAAACACTCGTGAAATAAAAGTTTTAAGTTAACGAAAATCAATCTATAGTCCAAATTAGTACTTTCCACTGCCACGAAATCGATATCTACGCGGGTGCCACCGCGGAGCATGACTAGTTCTATTGTATACAAGTAGTTTGTCGTCATTTTTCTAAGTAAAATATGAATGAGTAAAGACACAATAGACATACACGTGTTTGCTTATTTTGGAATTATATTTTATGGCCTTTAATTTAATGTTCGTATAAATGAATTTAGTCGTCATTTGATAATTGTTTAAGAAGTAAGTTTCTGGTATTCAATATTTTTTTATTTAGGCATTCAATTGAATATTATATTGTAGAATTTAGTTTTATTGTTTATGAACGTGTAGAATTTATGGTTGATTTTTGACAATAGCTTAAGGAGAAAAAGAGCATTTATGGGCAAAAGATAAACATTGTATATTGTTTAAGTATTACTGTAAAAATAAACTTATGTACGATTTAACAAACTAGTTTTTTAGTTCAGAAGTGGTACTGTGCCTTGTCTGCGACAAAATGAAAGTTAAATATAGATAGGATTATTGCATATATTTTGTTTTATTTATGTGATAAACTAAAACTGTGTTGTTGAAGTTTCAGAATCATGGATAGTGATGAACACGATTATTGAGGTAAAGATCTTGCAATCGGAGTAATAGCCAACCAGGGATTACCCTCAGTAAATTATAGTTTAAAAAAATTTGAAAAATTATTTATTTATTTCATAAAAATTACAATAAGCGACAATTCGTGGCTGAGGCCTTCATATAAGCATAATAAATACCTGTATTGGAAGAAGTCTTTTACACATAACACGTAGGGCAAATTGTTCCCTACCGTCCCAATTTAAAAATACAGTTTCCTACATATGTCTAGTCCAGAGTATAAAACGAGGCTTCGTCTAGAACAGCTAGTATTCACACTAATACCGTCAAACAATTTAATAAAAGAAACTATGCCAATAATATTCAATAATGCGAACAATGCAGACGCTTGCTCTCAGTGCGTATTGAAGCATGAATATGGCCTTTCTGTGTCATGCAACAGATATGCCCTTGCTATTGTTCAAAAGAGTGGGTGAGGAAATAATTGCTAGACTTGTTGTCACCTAAATACACATGCCTCTTTTACGTATATACTAGCGACCCGCCCTGGTTTCGCACAGGTAGTAGAGCATGGCATCGCCTCATGTCTTATCTGTCGTAGGACCCCATTATCTTGATGCACTGAATCTATATATTCGATTTAAATGTTGTTAGTTAATAGTGTATCAAATCCTTTTCTATATGTGAAGGGTAGTGTCCAGCAGTGGGACGTTAATGGGCTGTTACTTACTTACCTATCCAGTCACATGCCTATTTCTCTAAGTATATTGAATAATAACTTATATATCCGTAAAACTATTCACATTTACAGCAAAAAAGGTGAAATACACAATTTTAATGCAATAAATAAAAACAAACTTATAATTCCATATTTTAGAGAGAGGGAGGTTCAGAAAGCTTTTGTTGGGTTGAGTATACGCATTTTTAATACGATACCGCAATCAGTTTTAGATTTACCTCCACATAATTTTAAGAAATATGTCAAAAACATACTTCTACAAAAGGCATATTATTATGTTGAAAATTAATTAAGCGATAGAAATGTTTGGACTTGATTCCAGTTGCTCGCAGAAGGAATAATATATTGCTAATGTGCCCATTGTAACGTGCAAAGCTATCTTTTAATGAGTAACCGTTGAGTTTCTTGCCGGTTTCTCGTCAGCGGATTCAACTTTCAGAACCGGTGGTAGATTTGTTACCAATGGACAGACTACTGACTATTCAAAAGTTTTTGAGCCTACTCGAATAAAAAATATTTGCGCTGCGAAAACTATTGAAGATAGAACACAAAAATGTGTTACAATTTTATAACACTATTGTTGTTATGTCAGTATAACTACTTTTTTTGCATTTCAAAAGTTAATTAAAGTGCCGACAATAATCAAACCATATTATTCATACCGCTATATTCATCCTTATCCTATAAAATACCGTCTCAATACATGCAAAATACTAATAAAATTATTAAAATCGGACATTCCATTCAAAAGATATAACAAATTTAAAAATCTTAATCGAAAGAAATTAATTTTTCCAGAGTCGAACTCCAGTGTCAAATGTCACGTAGAGGGAAGTTCTGAGACAAAAAAGTATTACAAATAAATCCTTTCTCTAATATTATAGAAGAAAGTTTTGCATTTGGAATTTTTGTTTGTATTATATCAATCTATAATAATTAATCTCCATTCCTTCACTCTCATAGTCCGATGTGACGGGAATCCGACACGACCGGAGAGAGATCAGGCGCAGGACCGACGGCTTAACGTGCTCTCCGAGGCACGGGGGTGGATCACACCGCCAACTTCCCAACTTCGGGCAAATATTGAGAAAATCTTAATAGAAAACTCAATATTGGTTTTTGGATTGGCCCGACCTGGGACTCGAACCCAGGACCACATATCTGTAGTCGAATATGCTAACCACTAGACCAATGAGGCAGTTTAAGGATGAATGAAGAAGGAATGAAGGAATAGAGAGTACACTTGTTGTGAACAATGCCTGCCAATCCGCAGTGGAGCAGCGTGGTGGGTCTATGCTCTAAAAACCCTCGCTCCTTGGAGTGAGGAAGCCTGTGCCCAGCAGTGGGACGTTAAAGGGCTGCTACTTACTTACTTATAATAATTAAGCTAATAATTACTGGACTGATTTAACCAATTCTTTCTAATCTACGCGGGTGACACTGCGGGGCATTGCTAATATATTACAAAATTTAAACATTTTAAAATATCCTTTAGTAGGTTAATCACGAGACATTTAAATAAAAGGTTTGAAGGCTGGCAGACTGGAATGCGACCTTCCGACTGGAGTCGCAACGAAATCACGCAAAGACAATTACAAGCTCAGACAAATGAATTGGAGCGTCTCTTATTACTTTATTACGTCATTTTCTCAGTGGTTTGGAATAGCAAGGGGAGGAAATTATACTTAATATTTCCATTTACTACATTTTTCCTTACAAGTTATGAAGTGAAACCTCTTATGGTATGGTATGGAAAAATTGCGGCGTAACGTAAGGTACGTATTTTTGGTTGGATCTCGGGGACTTTTCTCTTACACTTCACTTAGAAATAATACGACAAAATACCTCTACATAAGATGTATTCGATATAGCAGTATATTATAGAATTCAATACAATATGAGTCGAAGAAGGTTGACTCCGACTATGTTTACATTGATAAAAAGTAAGTAAGTAAGTAAGTAGCAGCCCATTAACGTCCCACTGCTGGGCACAGGCCTCCTCACTCATACGAGAGAGGGTTATTAGAGCATAGACCCACCACGCTGCTCCATTGCGGGTTGGCAGGCATAGTACACAAGTGCACTCTCTATTCCTTCACTCTCATAGACCGATGTGACGGAAAATCCGACACAATCGAAGAGAGATCAGGCGCAGGACCGACGGCTTAACGTGCTCTCCGAGGCACGGGGGTGGATCACACCGCCAACTTCCCAACTTC
>JACTOM010000867.1:1788958-1949713 GCA_015832385.1 Elymnias hypermnestra
TGGGGAGTGGGATCCACTGAAACCATCCCAATCGTAATATCTGCGAATGGTCTGATCCCAGTCAGTCTCGCTCACCATCTGAGACGACTGGGGTTCCGTGGCAGTTCGCTCGCAGCAAGGATGCAAAAGGCGGTGTTGCTGGACTCGGCTAGGATAGTCCGGTGGTGTCTCAGCCTGTAGCCGTGACCCCCGGCCGTATGGTCTCCTTGCCGGGGTGTATCCTCCACCCGTTATATTTATTTATGTAATTGTTTATGTAGGTATATGTATTATTTCATATTTTTGTGTATAAGTAATTATTATAAATTTATTTTTATGTAATAATAAATATATATATTTTTTCGTAAACGGGCGTGAGTGTAAAAGTGGAATAATAATAATAAAAAATCTAAAACTACACAAAAATGTCAAATTTACCCTCTCAGGGCATCTACATAACATCGTACCGGAGTTTACTTGGGGGCACGCAGCTGGGCGGTAACTAGCTAAGACCGAAGATTTTCAGAAGTCCAAACCTAAATAAATGTATGATGAATTTTCTAAACTTCTGCTGCCAGTAACCTAATTCAGGACCTCTGATAGCAAAGCCAGTAGGAACAATAAACGTCAGGCTTTTTCTTAGGCAAATGCTTTTCGCTGGATAAAGTAAACTTCTATGTAGGAGTGTGGCACTCGCTGGTTGTACCAGGATATCCCTATAAACCCAGCGGAACCCTCTTCAGTCAGGTGGTGGGGCCCCGATGTCCGCTGACACATTCAGCTCTAGCACACCGCATAAATCCGACTTAAGGGTTTAGTTAAGGGAGAGTATGCGGACAAAATTGTGCCTCCTGTGCTTGTGTAGGATGAGAGCCTCGCAGAAGGATGGCACTGTTCTCCAACCTAACACGTCATTAGGTTTTGGAAAATAAACCCATTACAAAAAATATATTGCATTTAAATTATCCCTTATCATTTTTGTTGCTGCTAAGATAACTTGTATAAAAAAATTTATTCGTTTCATAATATTTGTATCTCGTTTTTAGTACAGTGACAATGGTACGCCTAGTTATGACACAGTAAAGTTAACGGAGACGCTCCGACTCATTTATGTTAACTTAATTGTATTTGCGAGTTTTTATCACGACCTAAATCGAGAAAACTCGTTTTGTAGTCCGTTGGAATATTTGCTGAAATGAAATTCGACGTATTCTTTTATGTTGACATAGAATTAAAGTAGATAGAGTGTATCGTACACATGTTCTTGACTCCATTTAAGGCTTCTACTGAAAAGCAGCGTTGTAGTTCAAAATCATAATCTATTTTATTGTTAGAATATGTGAAATAAGGTGGCTGGCATTATAGTGTAGTGCAGCTACGTATTTTATCCTTTCAGGCGTACTTTTGACTTTATTATATAAAGTTACACCTAAAAAATAAATAATTAAAAGTGCGTGCGTGCAATGTACACATATCAGAAATGAAACTTCTTTAGATATAGAACTTAGTCAGGCAAATCTAAAACTATAGATTCCCCAGACTTAGAAGGAGTGAAAAAGTAAGATAGCATGTTAGGAATTTAATTATCATTAAAATATTAAGTGTCGAAAACTAATAAATTTCATTTATTCAAATCTCAAAAGACGAATTGTAAATAAAAATGCCACGCGTTTTTTGTCAATATTAGAAATTATTAATTAAATTTTGTTTTTGAATTTTATATTTTATAGATTAAATGACGAGTGGCAAATGATATTTATAAATATTAAAACTACCTAACCTTCAAATGAATTAGCATAAAAACGTTGCACATTTTCGTGACGCTAATCACGCGTTTTATCCGTAAAATTTTTACACCCACACTTTTAATTACTAATTATAATTAAATTAAGTGTTTAATTTAAATATCTTTAAAGTTTTAATTATCTATCATATCAAATTGTAGTATAGCAATTGTTTTGTTAAAGAAATATTAATAATTTGGTTTAAAAACAAGTGTAATCTTGACACAAATACATGTTAGACTGTATCTAAGCCTACAGATGGAAATTTTAATTAGAGAAGCCACTAGAATTAATACCACTGGTACAGTTTAATACTGATATCTAAAATAGCCAGATTTTCCTCTTTTATCAGTCAATCTAAGCATGAGGACAATATAGGTATTCTACGAAATAGGAAGTAAATGTCCCGAAAAATCAGATGATTTTTACATTGGGGATATTCCATCTTATAGCTATTATTTTCTCCTAAATAGTTATCCTAAGATCTAAAAACGGTAACATTTTAAATCGATTCATATGTAATGGATGTTCTACTGTAAAATTGTAATGAGAAATCTAATCTACGATTCCGTTTCATCCTTATTCATGTAATGTAAAACTTGATGTGTCCTATCCTAGGTTTAATAAGTTAATTGTAGTGGACAAAACTGTCTAGGTACCAAGTATATTTGTTTGTCTGTATGTTTGCTTCCACTAATTGCAGAAAACACTGGCAGATAGCTGATGTTATAGGCTACAATTATTTCAAAAACAGGCATCCGAAATTACGCGAGTAAGAATGCGGAGAAGAGCTGTATATTCTAAAATGCTAAAACACCATAAGACTATATTTAATTTTTTATTGCTGACAGTTAAGCGCTTGACGGTAATCTCACCTGATGGTAAGTGATGATATAGTCTAGATGTACCGGAACACAAATATCTTTGTTTGGCGGTATGTCTTTGCTGGTAGGGTGGTAACTAGCCACGGCTGAAGCCTCCCACCAGTCCAGACTTAGACAAATAAGAAAATATAATTTCCTACCGGGGATCGAACACGAGACCTCTGCTAGCAAAGCGAATACTCGCACCACTGCGCCAGCCGTCGATAATTATTTACCTACAATGGTATAAGTATACACCGATTATTTTGCAATAAATTGTCTTGAAATTTGTCGTAAGTCTTTAGTGCGAAAAATGAAGATGAACTGAATATTGTTATTAAGAGTTAAGAGAGAAAATCATACCCAATTGCGATATATAAAGTTACATTTATAAAAATTAAGGCTCGTAGCAAAAACAGGAAATGCAGAGATCCATGCGGAATTCTTTGAAAGATATATGTAAACAATGAGTTCATAGCTTTGGCTTAAGGCCAAGCCCTTGGCTGCCATTAAAGTTTCTTGACATACGAAAGCAAAATTAAAGCTTTTGTGCAGAATTTACAAAGACTCCTAGATTGCCTCTTATTGACTCAACATAATGCAAAGTCGGGTAAAAGAGGGAAGGCTTTGTCCCTCAACTTATTCTTTCACGCTGGGATAAGAAAATGGCTTTGTATACAATCTTAGCGCGTTATGGAGATGTTTTTTTTAAATGTACATCTACATACTTCTAATGCTGCGTTACAAAGAGTTGTATAGCAAACTGTGATTCCTTGTAATATGGTTTACAGAAATGTTACTGTTTATATCCTTTGCTTCGTGTCTTAAAAAAGATTTTTAACATGTTGAGATAATTATAATGAGACTATAAAGCCGGCCATGCTTTGCCATTGCTCAGTTCTAAATATTACTAGGTTTTTATACTTCATTTCAACTTGAATAAACATATCTTTTATCATACTATCCGACTACCTACATTTGTTAGACATAGACACACTCTTAGTGCGTCTACGTCTATGTTACAAAAAGAAACTACTGTATAAATTCTAGTTTATTTTTAGCTGAAAAGTTAAACAATTAGGAGTATTTTGTGTATAGATTTTGATTTATGTAAATATATTGGAATATCAATGTGTTTCTGCTGCCTCAGCCTTAATTCTATTTGCTATTCCTATCTTTGTATCAATCTTTATATTTATTATTTGCATCTTTATTAATACCATCAGTAGTTCTTGAAAAAGAATATGTTAACCAGATTATCACAATGTAAAAAAAGGCCTTTAAAATATAGATTACATTACAAATATCGTTAAAAAACTTCTTTGTCATTTGATTACATGAAATTTATAGTAATCCAAACACAAAACACAAAAATATTTTTATAAAAAGTCGCGGGAATTTCTAAAAGAAATAAAATTCCCAATTAAAATTGTAGGTTTAAGCAATGATCGTAAAAGTAAATGACATCGTTAATGTTAAAAGAGAAGTTTCTTCAATTTGAAATACTGTAAGTCTAGTTGAATAAGACTAAGTAATTTGCGCTGGATCGAATTTCAATTAAGTTAACGTTAAGTTAACAGCAAAGCTTGAGAGCATTCCAAGAAAATGCAAGAAATCCTTCGGAACAGCTTACGTTTAATGGACTCGATAAAACAAGAGTAAAGTTTGTAAAAGTGAAAGCCGACCGCAAGTAGTTTTACGAACTAAGTTTAAAGCTTCAATCTTATACTTTGGCGTGTAGGACTTTGGCAATAAGGAGGGTAGCTTAAAGTATCTGGCTTAAAATATAGGAGAGACTGTGTGATAGGTACTAAAGGTATTAGCACTCGTTCCATCGGAATTATATTTGTATTTCGCTTTAAACGAAAATAATTCGGCCCAAACGAAATTTTTGTCAAACCTAACAGTTTGTTGTAAATGTAATAACAATTAAGTCATAAACATGACGAAATTTTTTACACATATATACGCCCATTCATTATGCACCCTTTTTACTAAGGGTGTGCGAATAATTCAATTTTTTCCGTATTATCATTAACTATTCAATTATTACTAAATTTTCGAGCATTTTCAATGCAAGGTTTTTTACGTTCAACATTCAAATATAAATTTATCAGGCTATATACATTTTATGCAACCCTGAAGGTAGGTTCTGACATCCTCGCTGGCGCGGTGGTGCGAGTATTCGCTTTGCTATCGGAGGTCCCTGATTCGATCCTCGGTAGGACGAATTTAGGAAATTGTATTGTCTAATTTGTCTGAGTCTGAACTGGTGGGAGGCTACGGCCGTGGCTAGTTACCACCTTACCAGCAAAAACGTATCGCCAAGCAAAGAGATTTGTGTTCCGGTACGATGCTGTGTAGAAACCATAAGGCGTATTTCGCCTTTTACCAGACTAGCGCGCTTCTATCTTAAATTGTATCATCATTCACCATAAGATGAGATCACAGTCAACCGTCAGCAATAAAAAAAGGTTCAATTCGAATAACTTCGAGTGCGGGTTTACGTTATCAGTCGTTCTTGACTTCTTTGTTGCATAATAAATTGCAAATTACAGAAATATAGTAGAAAGTAGAAATATAGTAGAAATTACCATCTAGATTTTTTATGGTATCGACGGAGATGAACACATATTGAAAATAAGCAATTGTATTGTCTGGGTAATTGATTTTTAAACGAAGAGCGTGTTATTCTTAAGCAGAATATTTCGGTACACGATTTAAATTATTGAAATAAAAACTATTGAAAATCCAGGTAAATTTCATTAATTCGCGAATTATTCGTTTATTTTTAAATTATTCGTGTAACTTCGATTCCATTCGATTCGAATGTTATTCGCACACCCCTAATTTTTACCTAACGCGAACTTATATAATTGGAAATAAACATAATATACGAGTAAGAAATATAAATGAAAAAGTACTTATTATGAAAGAATATACTGTTACTGGTTCGAAATCCGACATGGAATGCAAATTGCATTCATCAGTCACCACAAATAAACCAAGACTAAAGCCGAGCTCCATTGTGTCGATAGGATTAACATGCAAAAGGATTCATTTGAATTGTTCACCTACTTTTGAAGAAATGAAGGAAGCCAAACATTATATATGTTTCTCACACTTCATAGGTATTAATTCTTTATATGAGCATTAATTACGAAGTGCTAGTTGAGTAAAATTAAGTTTGTTTTTATCCAATACTTCCAAGAAAATATAAACACATCGAGTCATTTACATGAAGTATTTAGTCTGCTGTGTCTATGTTTTTGTATATTGCATTTGTGTGTATCATATTCGTCTCAGTCGGACTCATCCGAGGCAACAAGGCAGATATATATAGGCGATCCATTTCTGCCTTAATCATTGAAGTATCCTGCTGGGATTTAGTATATCATGGTCAGAGTGTTATTATATTATCCAACGCTAAACATTACTATGGGTATTCCCATTATCTTTCGATGTGCATAAAATATTTTGACAGAGAAAAAACAAACTCAGACCTTTTCACTAATATATAATGAAACATACTATAGATTAAATAAAAATATGTGTGACTGTTATGTTTAAACAGTATATAAGGTTCAATCATTTAGCTTGAAGTTGTGCTGGAAATGTGAAGCACAGCTTTTAAACAAGCTTATCTTAGCTTAATAATTTTTATTTTAAGTACCATATTTCGAATCGATGTCCCTTAAAAATAATTTAAAAACATTTAAAATGTTTTAAAACATTTGCATTTGACCTACAATATTTACTTTGCAATGTATTTCTACGAAAAAGACAAAAGAATGGCATTGTGTTTGTTCTAAATTCCCATTACATCTTATGCTAAGTAGACTCGTTTTGGTAATATTTCGTAATATGCAAAAAGGTTCTTTATATAATTAAGATTATTCATCAAATAACATTGTAATTACCTAAGATTTTCTCAGAAAGTGTCCTAAGTGTTAATTTTTATGTCCAAATTACTCCAGTGGATTCATAGCTTAATACTGATAAAAATAATATTTAAAACTGCGCTGTAAAAAGGCCTACATGTTTAAAAAAAACGTCTCCATTCATAAATCACAAAGAGCTAAATAGTTTTAATTATATTACCAAATTAAAATAACGATGCTGTTAAAGACGAAGGCAATAGCTCACCAACATAATGCTGTTTTATTAAATGGTATAACATGATTTCTCACAATTACAGTACATTTCTTTTCAACTATGTACACGCTATTTGGATCGCGTTTGTTAAAAATTCCACAGCTAGAAGATATTTGACAATGTACTCGTAATGAACGTTGCATGTCGAGTGCTCGTAGATTCTCCGTAACGGTAATATACTCTAATAAAACTTTGAAAAGAACTAGGCTGAACAATAATAGCAATATTCCAAGAACACAAGTCACGACATGGGATAAAATTAAGCTTTTTTAAGTTATGTTTCTTATGAGTGTAGTATGAGTAAATTATTCAATTACTATTATCGTGTCATAGAGTCCTATATCTAAACTAATATTATAAAGAGGAATCGTTTGTGTTTTTATACGTACGTTCGAAACGTTTTCACATAGATACTAATGGACCGATTTAAAAATTTTTGTCACCATTAGAAAGCTGTACTTTCACTGAGAGACNAAGCATGCAGAGCACCATTTACCATGTATAAATAGGGATCCCTAAACAAAATTCATAAATGTAATTCAAGGTGTGAAACAAAAAATCTGTCATCGCGTGCCCTGGAGAGACTGTCGATTATAAAACAAAAAAATGTTGTACAATATTATAGAACGTATTATCTATAAAAAAAAGTCCGTGGTACCATATATACAACTACTGTAGTCATGCCACTATAACTACTCTTTTACATTTTAAAAGTTAATAAAAGTACCGATAATAATCAAAAAATTTTAATCATACCTCTGTGTAAATTCTTATCCTATTAAACATATTTATTATAGACGATTTTAATACCTGCGAAAAACTTTTTAAATTATTAAAATCGGACATTTCATTGAAAAGATATCAAGAATTTAAGAATGTTTATCTAAAGAAAATTGTAGCGACGCTTATAACTGCGCCTACGACTGGAGTAAGCTCATATTCCAAGGATACCAAGGATGCCCACCGATATACCTATACTGTTTTATTTTTTCCTTGATTTCAAGAATTCTTCAATATCTGTACAGTATTTTAAAATTTGCTGTGCTTGTACAGTATTAAAAAAAAATTACGAATGAAAAATGTATTAGTATATATATTCGTGGTAAAGTAAAATCGGTATTTATTAATCTTAAAGGAAGTAATTAAAAATTAAGTGAAATCAAATTTTTATGATAATGAAAATAAATCTATAGTCAGACTCAAGTATCTACGCGGTTGAAACCGCGGGGCATTGATAGTATCTATATATTGGTTAAATTTTATTGCATTACTTATGATAGAAATCAATTTTTGATGTGAAATATCTAAAGCGGAGCGTGAGACTGATATATGCTATGGCGAAGTGTAGCCACGTCGTCCCTTTTTTGATTCAGCAATTAACCGTCCCTGTCGTTGCACCTACCTATAGTGTATACAGTTTTTTGTTTACTATGGTATATGTAACCTGTGATTTAAAAATGACCCTGTTTCTCTCTTTATTCTGACTATGGTCTGAAACGGAAGGACCTTTCGACGCAACATTCACTGGGAGCTGACATAAGGAGTGACATAAACTAAACGCCTTTTCCTGGATGGGGGTACGTCTCAACTTGAATCGAGAATTACGGGCTTTTGTCCCATTACCCGGGCTAAGCCTCGAGCATCACGCGGATGCTGGTGATGCATGGTTCCCGACGGCGACGCCATCGTACCCATCCCGGTTTAGTCCAATGAAGTTAATCCAGGTGTAGCCACTGCCGGCACAGCTCACGAGGTAAGGGACGCCTAGTGTTTGCCACTCTAGGATGGTGGCTGGCAATCCCATGGAGGTGTGTGTGCGGGGAGATGTCAGCTAGTCGGAACGTCATTACGAGCTGGCTGTCATTCGTGACGTACCTCAGAGCCCCTACTTTTATACGTGTTCTTGTTCTGCCTTTTCCTAAAGTACAAGTTTTAGAAAAAGGTCGCAGAAATTAGGCGGGTAACAACAGCAGGGGCTGTCAATTATAAATAAATTTTTATTCAATTACTAAGTTTCAAAATCATGAATTTAAAAAGTTCCAGGTAGGTTATTATTTTGAAAACTTCACCCACAAATGGTTATTCAAGTTTTTTTGTATTATAGTTATTACTAAGATTAGTATCATCTTTTTAATTGAACCATATCCGACTTCACTTCTATTGTTTTAAGAAATGATATTAACAAAAAACAAACTCGACTTCAAACCTTTTGGATTTGTCGAGATATAGCAATAGAAAAGTTCAATTTTAATTGCGTTTCCGATCCGCGAACGCTGTCATAATAAAAAGTTGAAACGCCGCCATTAAGATAATATAAAGCGGTTCCTCCCAGGGTGAAGAGCCCTTGTTTCATTGAAGTGGAGTTCATAAGCACTGCAATTTCGATAATAAGTGCAATAAAAATACTACGTATTTACCTAACGGTGTATTAACAACGGGTGATAATTTACAAGCAGACGACCCAAAAAAGTGTGAATTGCAAAATACAGATTCAGTTCGTTGCCAATAGATACTTTATACACATTTGTTAAAGTGAAACTTCTTTCGGCGTATGAGGGTAATTTTTTTACGGATGAAACGCGTGATTAGCGTCACGAAGATGTGTAGCGTTTTTTATCGTAATGTGAAAGAGAACAGGCGCAGACGCATCGTGTGAGACAAACATCTCACGAAAGAAGACCTATGAACGAGGGAAATTGCAGTGAATGCTTCCTCACAGCGTCGGAGAAGGCGGGGTGCATGTTTTTGCACGTCCTCCCGCCTCCGAGAATCCTCAGCTGGACTCATCTGGGACACCAGGGACGAATGCGAAAGTTGAACACCTGGTACCTCACTAAAGAGAGCTCCGCTGAGTTTTAGTGGGTATGACGAGAACTTCTCTATCGCGAAGTCACATACTTCTAACCCATGGATCTAGGTTTGTGCATAAAAGCATTTCCTAGCGACAAAAGAGCCAAGAAATGTAAAGTTAGAATGGCAAATATGCGAAGTTGGAAATTTGAATCCGTTATGAAAGGTCACTATAATACGGCTCTTCTTACTCCGATGCGATCCGGAACTACGCGGGCACAGCCAGCGATGTATATATATATGATATAGCATTTAGACCCCTTTCATTTTACAAAAGCATAGTTGAAAAAAGTAATTGCTTCTCATCATTCCAACTTAAAATTGGAAACATAGAAACAGCAAGCACAGGTATTAAATACTGAATGTATTTAATGCTTGTTCTTGCACACACACACACATGCACACACACACACACACACACACACACACACCACGAATTTCAGTTATGATTTTTTAAATTACATATTATGAATTCTTATTAAACAATAACTAAATTTAAACATCATTAATTCAATTTATCAATGTTATATCTAGTAAAACTCACAAAAGTTTCAATGTTAGCCCTAAAAAATTACATTTTTTTTTGGTAATTTACTCCGGTTCCTTGACCGCTGCCTTAATGTATACATACATACACATACATAGCATCACGTCTCATTCCCATAGGGGTAGGCAGAGACCACGTCATTCCACTTGGCACGATCCTTGCAAATCTACTTCGCTTCTTTCATTCTCATTAAACCTTTCATACAAGTTCGTTGGTTTAGAGTACTCTTGACCTGGCCCTTATTCAAAATGTCCTGGATTTGGTCCTGGAACGTTCGCCTTGGTCTTCCCCTTCCAACTTTCGCATTCACTCTTGACTCATAAATCCTTTTTGTCAGTCTCCTTTCACTCATTCTCTCTACATGCCCAAACCATCTAAGCATACCTTTCTCAATTTTAGTCACTACGTCTTCTTTTATACCACAACGTTCTCTTATCACACTATTTCTTACTCTGTCACTCAGTTTTAATCCAAACATACTTCTCAACGCTCTCATATCTACCGCATTTATTTTACTTATGTGATTCTTCTGCCATACCCAACTTTCACTACATAAGTTTTGGCACCAACACTCCTGCATGCACTGCCTTTTGAGACACCATCTGGCTATTCATAAAGGCGTGCAGAGCGCCAATTAACATATTCCCTGCATTCACTCTCCTTTCAATATCACGTTCACATCTTCGATCTTTTGTAAATTTAGATCTCAAGTATACAAATTCTTTCACCTCTTCCACTTGTTCCACTATCAAAATATTGCCAGTCATCATAGATTCATCTCTTTCAAAAAGCATAACTTTCGTTTTGTTTACATTCACTTTCATTCCTTTCTCTTTCAAAGCTTTATTCATAATATTTACTAAATGTATTACATATTTATTTAATGTATTACTTTAAATATTTTAATATTCCATTCTTCTTAAACTTTAACGTGTAAAGGACACGCTATGATTATAGTAATAAGTATCTTAGTTTACATTATTATGTATATGTAATTCTTTGTGGCCTTATGTTGTATATTACTTCTAACTGAATGTATATTTGTATAAGTGACGCTGTTGATTATAATTATATAATAAATAAATAAACATACGCGAAGGATTTTAACAATAGCAAATTGTCTCCTTTCGCAATGTCGATTTCCCCAAAATCCCGCCGGATCGGTAATACCTAGTAAATAATAGCGATGGAGTTGTGTATCCGACAACACATGCTTTTCTGTTCTTGCTATAATATTAAATGTCAACCTCATTTCAATAATGCGATAAGAGATTCGCATTAAGATAATTATATAGTACGCTACATATTTTGCTTAACCGACTCGCGTATCCGATTATATTTCTTATACGTGACTAGACGATATACATTACGTACTAATTATAGTTGACATTAAACTGACGTGTCGAAATTGTAGGCTGTCATACTATATCACTTATCATATTTCGCTGAGAGAATTCTATCGAAACCACGCACTTGTTATATCTATCCTTATGTAAAATTTAAAGTACATAGGAGTCTAGTTTGTCTACAACATGAGTGTATGAATAAAAAGGTTTATATAAAGTACTAACTAACCCCCAAAACTGCGTTTGTATACACTTAGGTATGCCCGCCAGCCACTGTCTTTGCTTTTCCAATCTCTGATAATATCTAAGATATCCGTTTTAATGATATGTTGTTAAGGGCAGCTTTAATCGACATGAAATATATAACGTAAATAAAGTATTTAATTGGATAAAAAAGACCACTGTGTTATATAAATATTTTTTGGTAATATGTAAAAGATAAAAATAGTTACCTCGGGTTATCTTTTAGAGATAAATATATATCATCGCGAACTTTATTATAAATTTTTAAGTAATCCCATTCCGTAGCACATTAATTTGATCTATCTCGTAAAGTTTAGCCAGTGTTTGCGGTTTAAATGCACAGAAATATGTTTAATACGACTTCGCATCATAAATCTTTGAATTTTTCGACTTTTCTTTACTTTAATATATATGTTTTATACATATAAACGTACCTCTTGAATCGCTTTATCCATTGCTGAAAACTGCATCAACATCCTTTGAATAGTTTAAAATATTTAAGTGAACAGACAGCAAAAGCGATTTATTTTATAACTATGTAGTGTGAAATAATTGTAAAAATTGAAAAATAATCTGTACGGAACTATATGAAATTTATTGGTACATTAAACGTTAACAATGTTTAAAAAATTTAAATATATTTCATAAGAACAACCCCTTCAATAAATTATACTGAAGTGCAAACAACATCGACGCAATGTTATATTTTGGAAATCGTGCTATCACAAATAAATATACAGACTGCCGGAAAAATATTTTCAACGTGTGCAAAAGCCTTGTCTGTCTAATCTAACAGACTCTTATACAAAACGTTATAATTATCAAATAATATTGCAAGATTTAAAGCTTTAATGGACAAATGGACGTATAGCACGTGTAAGCACGTGTATGTCTTTTTTTATTGCTAACATGGTAAGTGAAAATGCGCGTAAATGTGGTAGTCTACCCCTTGTGATTTTATATATTTACTTCCAGGGGGGAACTCCGGGCGGAGGTTCTGCCTATCATTGTCGGCCAGCTGCAAGGAATAGAAGCGAACGGCCTGATGCTGAGGAGGTCCAGAGAATCAGGATCCTATCGTAGGTCGTAGGCGCCCGGGGCGACGACGTGCGGCTCACGACCGCCGTCTTCCCCCTTAGCACTAGCCTCTGGGACGGCGGGCCGTGGAGGCCGTCGTCCCAATGAGCGAGGATCCGTAGGTTGTCGGGCGGCGTTGTTCGCGCTGCCCCATAGGTAGCTCGATCCTTAGGATCAAGGTAGATGCCCCTCACGGGGAATCACGACGGCGTGCTCAGTCTTACTCTAGAGCTAACCTGTCGCGTCGCCAATTGTGACAGTGCGTAGCACGACGGGTCGTTTTTAGCCGGTAAGAGTCCGGCATAATCGGGACGTCCGAGGTATCCTATACGAATTTTATTCTCGTCTCGACAAAAAAAGGTGTTAACTGGACATGGTTGTTTCGGCAAGTATCTGCACCAAATTGTAGGCTGCGAAGAGGCGCCTGCTTGCCGTATTTGTGGGGCGGCCGTCGACACAGTAGCAAATTGTCAGGCTTGGGGAACCCAGCGACACATCTTAACATCGCTGGTTGGGAGTGACCTCTCACTTCCCAACATTGTGGGCGCTATAATTGGCGATGAGTCAGGTTGGAGAGCAGTGACCTCCTTCTGCGAGGCTGTCATTTTGCAGAAGGAGTCACTAATCACTATACAGGCAAAGGGAAGTTATGGCAGACGTTATTCCCTCTCGCCGGAGGAGTGTGCGAGCCAGAGGGCGCAATTTTTCTCGACTGCTCTTCCTCAACTAAACTAAACCCTTAAGTCGGATTCATCCGTGGCGCCAAAGCTGAATGCGTCAGCGGACAACTGGACCCCAACACCTGGATGAAGAGGGTTCCGCTGGGTTTTAGTGGGTATCCTGGTAGGACCAGTGAGTCCCACACTCCCGGGTGTATGTTTACAGTTGCGTCATAAAGCATTCCCAGCGAAAAAAAAACCTAGTCCAGACTCAAATTAGAAAAAAAAAATTTACAAAACACATTATAATGTAGAAGATTATTAGAGCTATTATTCATTGTAACATACACAACTATCTTGAAAAGAGTACCCGCGGAGTTTCTACCGGTGGTAGATTTGTTACTAACAGACAGACTACTGACGATTCCAAAGTACTTATTGAGCCTACTTGAATAGAGAATATTTTGTGTGTTCAGACTCACGAGTTTGAATCCAGGATAGGCACTACTGAGTTGCCTTTGCAAAACTTGTGAAGAAAAACATCGTGAGGAAATCTATAATTTGTGTTCGTTTTTAATAGAAAAAGAAGTAACAGCTTATATCCCACCGGTGGGCGCAGACCTCCTTACTCACACAGCAGTGACGGTACCTATGGTACAGACGCTGCTTTGAATTCTTTTTACAATGTTTTCTCCATAGCCGTTAGTAATATCTAATCAAAATTTGGTAATGGACAAATAGAGTTAATTGTCCATTACAGATAATTAAAGATTGATAGCCGACAGTAAGTGGCGTTGGCCACTGTTAATACAAACACAAACGTGTTAGAAATATCAATATTGTCATTATCAACACCTGTTACGCAGTAATTTATACACTGATAACGAAAATTGCTTTACTAACTACGTTTATTCTAGTCGGCTTCACTATCACATAATATATTATATATAAAATTCTTATGTCATAACGTTAGTTATCATACTCCTGCGACTGATTTTTAATAAATTTTATACGCTTATTCAGTAGGTCCGAGAACTAGCTACTGCCGATTTTTCACAGCCCTGAGTGATGAGATTGTCCACTCCTAACATTTTATTTTTAGGCTATTTCTTTATATATGTCGGAGTTCAATAGTCTGTGGAACGCTGGCGCCATCTGTGTATCGGCGTGGGACAGAGTCATGTGACGTGATCCGGCGGCGGACTCGATAGTTCTCGAGTGATGGTCGGCCGGAGCGGTCGACTATTGAAACTGTCGAATTCCTACCTATTATTATTATTAATGACTATGTAAATTGATATCGGGAACAATATGTGATTGGACATTAATATCTGAGTTAATTAATAAAGTGGTTGATCGCACCAACGTTACCCACCAACGTCTACAGTATGGAAATTAAATTTTGGGTGCCATTAAAGACGATGTTGACGGAGAACCCTACACCTCTATGCTTTATGGTTCCTTTTCTCTCTTATTCTCCGACATATATACTAGCATTAAAGATACATACAATCCCAAAATTTTCACTCTTCTATAACCAATCCCTATTTTAAAAGCTATAATAGTTATTATGTGACAAAACAATATTTTCCAGGTCAGCTAGTTATCTAATAATTGTATATAATATAATTTGTATATGTCTTAATAACAGAAAACCACGATCAGTTGTTATATATGCTTGAAACTCTAGATACGAATAGTAGAAAGTGTGGTTTACAGATGAACTCTGAAAAAACTTGACTAATGGGGATAAACACAAAATCACAATACAAAACAAATTCATAAATTATGTCGATGAGTGTATACTTAGGTCAGAGTATCTCCTTTAAAGGGCATTATGCGGATGAAGTGGAGAGAAGGATCAAAAAAGCATGGGCTTCTTATTGAATTGTTATTGAAATGTAAAATTGTATTATTCCATGAAACATATTTCAAGTCCCGAATAAATATAGTAACACCAACACTGCTGTATGGTTGCCAGACGTGGCCGATTACTAAGGACATAATTAATAAAATAAAGGTTACCCAGAGAGCAATGGAAAGGAGCATGCTAGGCCTAAAACTAATGGACAAAGTAAGAAATACAAACATAAGAAAGACGACCAAAATAATTGACGCGGCAAAACTAGCATGCCTCCTTAAATGGCGCTGGGCCGGACATATAGCCAGGACTAGTGATGGCCGCTTGACAGAAAAACTGCTTCACTGGTGCCCCCGCGACCGAGGACGGCTGAGAGGGCGGCCGCGTCGCCGCTGGCGCGACGACATCGCTGAGGTGGCTGGCATAGCTTGGACAAGACTAGACAACGATCGACGGACCTGGAAACGGATGGAGGAGGCCTATGCCCAAAAATGGGCTTTCCAATAATGACTTACTAATATTTGACGTAACCGATGACATGATACGACATTTGACGACATATTATTATCGTCTTCGTGACAACTCTTTTTAAGTTATGGATAACAGTAGTTTGTTTATTTTCGGAATCATGTTTAATGGGGAAGGTAGTTTAACATTTATTGTCATCTGCTTACATAGTGTCATAAATAGAACCTTCCAATCGATTAAAAAAAACACTAATACGACGTATATATGAAATAAATCACAATATCTACAGATTTTATTGTGATAGACCGTCTTTTTAAGTTTCGGTACGATGTTGTGCACAAACTATAGGTAAATTGCCTCTTAACAGATTAGCGTGTTTCGATCTTAGACTTTATCCTTACTTACCATCAAATGTGATCACAGTCAAGCGTTTACCTGTCAGTAACATAAAACAAAAAACAAAAGAGCCGTCAGACGGCCCAAATCTATGTAAACATCAATGTTCCCCAGTTTATAAGAACTAAATCACTGAATCTGCACTTGATTACATTGTAAGAAACCAACTTTTTATTTCATCTGGACCATTAAATATTATGTGAAGATAGATTTAGATCACTAAACTTACTCACTCACTCATTGCGAAATCTTTATTATGATTGATATGATTTAAAATTAAGTAAAGTTACATCTTTCCTAATGTCATTAAGTAGGGATTTCTCCATATTTGCATTTGCAACTAATAATTGAAAAACTGTATTAATCAAGTATCAACCACTACAAGTTTCAAATTATGTAGGTGTATATGTATGATATTTATTATAAACTAATAGAGGAAATTGAAAAATTATGTATACATATTAAAAGTTTAAAAAAATACTTTGCTTTACTTATCAATAGTCACGTACCCTCACTAGTATCTTCCGATGTTTACCGGTTCCTTGTATGTTTACGGCATAGATTTTTTACTAATAACAAAGTGCATACTCTGATGTAGATATAAAAGCGTACCTTTACGGTTTATAAATTCCTTATCGATAAGTTATATTAAATAAAGTGTACATACTTGACACAATATTTGCATTATCTTCGATGAACTTCAACTGCGATTAAAAATAGATGATAAGACTATATAATTATAATAAAAGTGCGTAATAAAATTAAGTATCTTTTATATTTATTATGAATTTGATATGAAAACTAACATTCTTTTCCTCACTCTCACGGTTTAAAAGTACAGTAATTTGATACAACAGTAAAAAGATGAAGCGAAAAATCGACTCAAATAATAAGAAAGCAAAGCAAATAGTGGTTAACTTTTCAGTCATGACTGATTGTGGCTCGTATTTAAACATTCCTTCTCGGAAAGGATGGCCAAGAAGTGCTGTTATATTTATTCCGATATCGATGTCCAAACAAACGTACATTCTTTACTCTTTTGTGGGTTAAAAGGATAGTAATTTGACACAACATTAAAAAGATAAAGCGAAAAATTAACATAAACAATAAGAAAACATAGCAAAGAGAGGTCGACTCTTTACTAGCGATAGCTACTTATTGTGGCTTGCCTTTAAACATTTCTTCTCAGATGTGGTCAAGAAATGCCACTAGCAATACCAAAGAAAAGCAACGACTATATAAATGCTGACATGTTAACGCTTGACTGTGATCTCACCTGATGGTAATGATATTGTCTAAGATAAAGTCGCGCTACCCTACTTAGAACCAAATAACCTCTTATGGTTTCTGTACAGAATTATACTAGAATGCGCATTTATTGCTTAGCGACATGTATTTGCTGGTAGAGTGGTAATTAAACATTATCGGAGTCTACCACCAGTCTAAATACAGACAAATTGGAAAATAAAAAGTCTTAGCGAAAGGATTTCTCACACCATTGCGCCATTGAAGCTATCAAAAACATAAAACCAGATAAGGATGGATCAACAGATTTGAAAGAAAGAAGAAAGAAAAAATGAACCAAAATAACTATTCGGCGCATAGGTACATTTACATAATATATACATCTATAAAAAACATGCATTGATTCATTGAGTAATTGGACTACATTGGAACCACAACTATTGGTTTAAACGTTGTGCAACCCCAAGCCATCCCCGAAAAGGCAGAACAGCTCTGTATTGCTGGGTATCGATTTTCAGCTGCAGCCCTATAGCCTAGTCTGACGTCACGGGCAGAGCATCATCCAGTTAATTAGTAACTATTCAAAACACAAATCTTAATATAAATTACTAACTATAAGAAATTATTGAAGTTAGGAGAAAATAGACTAACGTAAGAGTATCAAACTAGACAAATTGTAATAATTATATATAAATTGCAATCTGTTTGCCAATGAAAGTGAAGTCTCCGATTTCTGGCATAATTCGTAGAAGGGTTTCATAAAGAATATACTCTAATCCTTTCCTTCAAAGCAAGCCAAGGCCAGCCTCACACGAGGCATCTTTAAAGCAACGTTTTCCATAACTTTATAGAGCTTGTCGGCTTTTAGACTCTTCTAGTGTTTGTTGAAGAACCCCAAATGACACTATCAGCCACTGGTCAAAAATCAAAACAAAACCGTACAGAGTTTCTTTGCGAACAAGCATTTTATTCCCAGCAGGTTGTTGTAAAACAAGAAGACATCGTGACTCCGTAATATTTGTGAATGAGCTGGTGTCACAAGCGATGCGAAATTGTTTCACCTCACCTGAGATCAAGACTCTCACAGCTGATGCCCAACCTCCAGTAAATAAAGAGGAACAAAAAGAAAAAGGAATTTATTGTAGTGCACTGTCGACAATACATAGTGAAGACAGCAAATTCTACGGCTGTAAAGTTCGCGCGTTAACTGCTTTAGTTGTTCACTTGTGATTGAAATAGGACACTTATACTGTACAAAAGTGTAAGATTCTAAACCCCACACGACTTTTATAACCATAATTTATTTATACTACTTATCACGAGAATTGAAATGCGATGCCTTACGTCGCAGTAACATGTAGGTAGGTCCTCGCTTTTATACGTGTAACAACATTTACTCGTATGTGGGTAGAACCCTATATAAGATGTTTTTTATAGATCTGTATACGCACATAACTTTTTGTAAGGCAGGTGTATATATAACTATTGGTTTATTTTGTTTTAATAATGATGTTATTTCCATTGCAGTTTCAGGAATTGTTTAGATTTACAATTTCATCTGCTAAATAATAGTTTTTTCCATAATTCTACGAGAGTGACACCTCATGTTTTGTACATATAATTCTTTTGTAAGTTTGTATGTGTCTGCAAGAATGGTTTAAATTGAAAAATTGATCATAATTATCTTATAAATGTAGGGGGTTGGACATTACTCGGGCGACACTATTAGTCACAGCAAGTTCTATCTATATCAAAATTTAGCTACAGTATGTCTGTTTCGTCAAAAAAACTTGTATAGAAATCGATAAACTTACTTGAAATTTGTATACATTGCTTTTCTCTTTAAGGGTTTCATTAGTATACATCATAACAAAAACCATGGTGTAATAACAAAATGTTATGCAATACGAGGTAATTTTAATAATCGGAATAATTCTATGAGAATAGTCTTTCGAGCTGTGTTTTATGAAGTAGTTGTTTTAAGAGAAGTAGTGCTAAATTGTAATTGATATAGTCCAAGTTGTGTATTTTTTATAATACACCGAATAAAAAAATAGAGTAACTTGTCTATATTGCTTACAAATAGTTTGATAATACAATTTCAAATTATTTATCAATAGGTATGTATGTTCTAGGTACAATACAATTTTATATAAAAAGAATTTATGAAAAAACAATTAACCAGCGTTAGCATGAAAATTTAATAAACAGGCACTTTTAATGTTAATATAATTTATTACTACGTTCAAAATTAAACAAAGCTTTAGAGTGTCTTCAAGTGGAGAGTGCATATGCATTATTTAGGAAATCGCATCCAGTACATCAAATATCCTACGAGGCAACTTAAGAAAATAACTTATTACGCATTAATTAGTAGTTAGAATAAGGTTTTTAAGATCTTGGACCTAGTTTCTAACTCCATCATATTCTTACACATGTTAAAATGTAAATTTACATAAATATAAAACGTCAAATTAGGTCAATTGACATGATTTTAAAAAGAAAACAGAACAGAAAGGGAGATAAAAATGAAAAAATGAACTTTTTTGAGAAGGTATAACTAATTTAGCCATGCCTCACAATTTTTTAAGACCTATTGTGTAAAATTTAAAAACTCTATTAAATCTTTTCTTATCGACAAAACTTTCTACTCCATTGAAAACTATTTAAAGAGAATATAGCAATAATTAATAATAAATAACTATATCTAATAAAAAGTAATATTATGCAATTTAAAACCTGTAAGACATTTGCAAACATAAATAAGTAGAATATGAGGACTGTATAATATGTATACCATATGCAGTGATAAACGTTTTGATTTTGATACTAATCGTAATTTTAAAGTAAAACTTTCGTGGCTTTTTATAGTGGATAAATTATATATAACACATATAGCCTTGGTAAGTACTAGTCAATAATACGTTTAAATACCTACCTAACGAAAAGTATCAAAAACATGACCACAGTGAGTTTTAAAAGTCCTCTACTGTTTGTTATATTTTCAAGGATTTCAATAATGATAAAATACTTTAAAAAGATAACTTTAAACTACAATTTTTAATATATAAAAATAGACAAAGTTGATCTGAACATTTATCATTCTGATTGTTGTTTCTCATTAAAATATACATGAATTTTGCTTATGGTTATTGTTAGTGTTAGAAGCGCAGTTTTTCATTATTTTTTATCTGCCATTGCCTTTAATTTAGAGACATACAAAAAGGGAATGGAAGTATTTTAGTTTAAAAAGTATTTGCGTGATTTCTAGTTAATAAGCCTTTTATATAAATAAAAAATGATTAATAAAATAGCGTATTTGAGTTTTACAACAGATATGATATGATATGAGCTAACAGTTAAGGTGTATCTTAATGCAAAGCTTTTTAATAATAATTATAATATAATAATAAAAGAACTTTATTTACCAAACATGTAAAACAGAAACATTGATATCTTAAAGTAAGTAATAGTTAACAACACGTAAAATAAAAAAAACTTAATATCAATGAAATTTTTTCGACTTTACACTGTTGTAGAGAAAAATTAACTTATCATTTGACTTAAAATTACTAATATTTAAAAGATTGTTTTATATTAGGACAATATAAACAACAACCAGAGCTTTGGCCTTCATATCAAAATTTTCTGTGTGAACGAATACTGCCTAAGATTAATACGCGAGTTTTTGCAGGATATGTGGCCAATATTTATTAGCTCAAGAAAATATAACACATTAAAGATGGCCTTGAATATACGTTTTTTTAAATAAATTTAGGTGTAAAAAATTTGTAAAAACTTTCACAAACTAACTTTTCCTTCAAATTAAATACTAAGATTCGTAATGAATAGAGATACTTTGTTTTTTCTAGTACACTAGTACACTAATAATAAAGGAAAGCGGTGCCGCCTAAAATACACGTTTCACCTATTTTAGGGACAGATGTTTTTCATAATATATCATTTTTATAATATAGTTAGGTTCTAATTGTTCAACCTGTATCTGTAGTTTTTTTGATTACATAAATGTTATTCTATTCTAGTTCTAGATATCTTTTGATCTTACTTTTACTGTTATTGTTTAGTTTATACACTTCTAATGTTACATAGTTATCTGTAAAGAGAAAGCCGGGGACATCGGCGTAGGGGCTTAAGCTTACTCACACAGCAAAAGATATTTATAGACGGCGGTAACAATACAGGGATTATGGAGCATCTTCTCCGTTGTGTTTACAAATACTTTGTTTAACATTCATATCGCAGGTTAAGGGGGATAAGGCGTTTAACTAAAGGCATTACCTTGTTCAATAGTTTAAGTTTTTGGAAGTGAAGAATTCTTTAAGACTATTAAATAAATTTAAGTTGAAACACTGGCACGTAACCCTCGTTTTAGCAAACTCGACTGTCGTCATCTAAGGGTACGAGAGAGTTAGATTGCTCTAGGAGACGGAAGAGAAGCCGAAGCAGAGGCCATTTATGACTAGAGGTCAGAAGACGTGCTTATGGAATATAAGCACATCTGAATTTTGAATGGTCGTAGATAATGTCCAAAGTCTTAGATAGAATGTCTTCAGCGAACCTTTGGTGCTCCTGTTCAGGATGACGAAGGTTTATAAGATAATAAAACAGAATTTTAATTATCTACAAATAGTTGATATCTTATTGTTAATAATGGCAAAATACAAAAAAAAGTGATAGGCCCAACACAACGAAAATAAACAAATAACGCAAACTTTAGACAGATATGTTACAACTTAATATTATTACGTTTAAGGAATTTACAAATATATTTAGAGAAAGGGCTATATACAAAGGATAACAAAAACTCAATATTTAAGGGAAAAGGAACTCTGGGCAGGTTGACGTCTTAAATAGATTGGGACTGTAAAAGGTTACAGTTGCGATCAGAAATTGTTAGTTGTCAATGCTAAATGTCAAATCAAAAAAATGTTCTTTTAAATTTAATATGATTTTATTTTATGATGGTTTAACAATATATAATTCCACCATTTATAGATGATCAAAATTAAAGTTGTGATGTTCTCATAAACTGAACAATTTCCTTCGTGTCTTCTCCAGTAAAGTGGACACTGGTAAGATAATTTGTGCTCAATTGGCACACTTGAAAGCCATTCTACAAAGAAGAAGAAGAAGATTTCTGAACGACGACAGAAAGGAACAATTTGTAAGGAAAAGAGAAATGATTGTTTTTACTATATTCCAAGCATTTTTTTTCTCATATTTATTCATGGTTAAAACCCCTGGACTTCCATAAGTGATTCAAAACCAAGATTAGCCAAATCAGTCCAGCCGTTCTCAAGTTTTAGCGAGACTAACGAGGAGTAATTGATTTTTATATACAGACATATGGTAGCAATAAGGTTCAAAATTATACAGAAAGCAACATGCCTGAAATGCATAGAGGTAACACTGTATAATAGCCCTTATTAGTAAAGCTTTAAGGGGTTGAGGTAATGTGGTATATTGTGTAGCGGGATGAGTGAGTAATGAACTTGACAGTGGCGATATTATTGCCGGTGGGCGATGCATTCCAGGGCTATAAATACCTAACGCGATGTGAGACGAGTTCAGTTGTGTGTCGCATATACGCTTAGAACCAGCTTTGATTGGGGTATTTTACTATTTAAAGTCAAAATATTCTTCATTCAAGTAGGGCTAAAAGGCACTTTTGAATCGTCAGTATGGCAACAAATCTTCTACTAGTTCGAAAAGTTAATTCCGATGAGATAAACCGACAAGAAACTCAGCTGTTACTCCTTGACATATAGTTGTTATAGTACAATGTGTCTAGCTTTAACATGGATTTAAGTCCAAACATCTTTGTCGTTTATATAATCTTCATCAATATAAAATGCCTTTTGTAATAGCACATTTTTGACATATTTACTAAAATTATTTAGATACAAAACTTAAAGTGACTTTAAAGAATTTTTACACACATGTCACAATGTCAATATTTATAAACAATTTACTTCAGCCATACATTGTGGATTAATTTCAGAAGTGTTTGATTAGCTAAATGTGTCAGAAGACAAACTTTATACGTATGGAATTTGTTTTAAACTTTCAATTTACTAAACGTTATTCATCAAGGCAGAAACGATATGCTTACTTAAATATAGTAGTAAAGTCCACCACGTACTTTTAGGCAATATTTTAAGAATAGTCAAGTCAAAGGCAAAGTCAAAATATCTTTATTCAAGTAGGCCTATTACAGCACTTTTGATTCGTCAAATATCGTTTTTTCTATATATTATTTCAATGAATGACTGATGATAACATTAAAGAACGACTTACAATCTAAAGTTACGAGGGTTCCTTCGCGCCCTGATCTGAGAAGAGCCCACAACAAACTCAGTCGGGTGTACGTTTTTTTTGACTTTGTTATCATCATTACAATATTTATTTAAAATTTATTCTAAATTTATATACATATAGAGCAATTCCTTCACTCCCACGCTTTTTTGTCTTCTAAGTATTCTTTCAAATTATAGAATGATTTCTCAATTAGTTTTCTTTTAATAAAAGATTTAAATTTATTAAGAGACATCTTTGTAACTTCTTCTGGGAGCTTGTTGTAGCAACGTATACAGTTACCCTTGAATGACTTGTCAATTTTATGTAGCCTACTAGAATTTACAGCAATTTTATTTTTATTTCTTAAGTTATATGAGGTGCATTCACTTTTCTTCCTAAAAGAGTCAATATTTTTATGGACGTACAACAAGTTTTCTAATATATATACGCCGTGAACTGTCATTATTTTTACTGCTCTGAATTTGTTTCTTAGCGACTCTCTTGGACCCATATTGTAGATCGCACGAACGGCCCTTTTCTGCAGCACAAATATTGCATCTATATCAGCAGCATTACCCCAAAGTGGAATACCATATGAAATAATGCTGTGAAAATAGCTGAAATAGAGCAGTCTGGCAGTTTCAACGTCCGTAAGACGGCGAATTTTTTTTAAAGTGTTGAATAAAATATTTGAACCTAGAAAGTTGCCCTATTAACTAAGTAATTAAGTAATGGGTTCGTTACTAAAGGATTTCTAAGAAACACAAATTTAAATTTATAATTCTATATATCATTGTGTAACTTACTGTAAAATAGCTAGTTCTACATGACATATAATAAGAGACAATAACGTCAATTCCTATGCAATCATTTCATAGAAAACAAACTCGCAAATTAAATTTAGTTAAGGAATTAACATTCGAAGGAAACTGTCAACATCAAGTGTCCATCCATTAAAACTTGATTAAAAAGAATGTATTCATAAATTGAGTGATGAAATAAAAAAATATTTTATTGACGATTGAATATTAGAACAAGGTATATAAATAATGGTAATGCAATAGAAAAGAGTGTTAGATTTACAAATTCACTAAAGCTATTTAAGAATTCACTTTTTTTTTTTTAATTAATGGCTATAGTGTATTTGCCACGTAGAAAGATAAGTTACTCCTTATACACATAAAAAAAATATAGACCGACAAAAAAATTTTAAAGAGTTCTCGATATAAGTTCATATGCATTTTGTAAAAACCAGTTTCAAATTACTTGGAACACTGATATTTATAGAGAGTGAGAAATGTGTGTGCTAGTTTGAAATAATAAGCGAAATTTAAAAACTGTGTTAGAGTTGCGAATCCATTAAAGCTATAAGAATTATATTTAATCAAAATAACAGTAGTGATTATTGGGAAAGCCAGTAAATCTTTCACAGAGATCATTAGCGTCAACGCAATTGATAGCTGCACATTCATTGATACAATGTATCACAGCGCCGCCTTAATACGTTTTATAGGTCTATATTAATTAGACTAATTCCTACTGTTTTAAAAAAGGTAGTAATCAATGTGCCCATTTCAGAGACATATTGTCGCATTCCTAGAGTATTTAAATAAATTTAATTAAGGTTCAATTTATTACAGAGCGTTCATTGACACGTTTTATTCTCGTACAGCAACATGTCAGGTTTAACTATATGTAATAGTTAACAGCTTATTAACGTGCCACTACTGGGTTCAGGCCTCCTTAGTTATAAGAGAGTGGGTTATTAGAGGATAGATCCACCATGCGGCTTCACTATGTGTTGGCAGGTTACACATATCACCGAATTGTTCCTAAGATATACAGGTTTCCTCGTGATGTTTACCTCCGAAACGCGCAATGATGGATTTGAAACAATCAATCACACAAGTTTCTTATTGTTAACAGAAATTTGGTGATGCTTGCCCTAGATTCATATCCGCAACTTCTCTGAACGGTAATACACTCCGCTGTCTCACCACTAGACCACTTCCAATACGTTTTATAGGTCTATATTAATTAAACTAATTCCTACTGCTTTAAAAATCAAAGGTAGTAATTAATGTGCACAACGAGACATATTGTTGCATTCCTAGAATATTTCAATTAATTGAATTAAGGTTCAATTTATTTCAGAGCGTTAATTGACACGTTTTATTCTCACTCTGTTGATTATGGTTTACCTAATGTAAAATAGAGGATTGTTTGTTCTACAATTTTTCAATATTCAACTTCAACCTAGAGCATAGACCCATAATGCTATTCCACTGCATGTTGGCCGCTTACGCATTTCCCCAAATTGTTCTCGGGACATGCAGGTTTCATCATGATACTTAACGTCATCGAAAAGCACAATGATGGATTGGAAACAATCCATCGAATAAGTTTCATATTTTTAACAGAAACTCGGTGGTGCTTGAACAGGATTCATAACCACGACTCCTATAAAGGTTTCTAACACTAAGCCATTGTATTATCCAATACGTATTATAAGTATATATCAATTAGACTAATTCCCATTAATTTTAAAAGAAATAGTAATTAATGTTTCAGTGACATATTGTCGCTCTCTTAGAGTATCAATTAATTGAAGTAATGTTCAATTTATTTCAGAGCTTTTGTTACCACGTTTCATTTACATTCATTCATTCATTTATTATAATATTCTGGAATTCGTGGTCTATTTAATTTTATTACAAATTTTATTTAATATAACAAAGTTCTATAATTGAAATATTTCAATATGCCAGGTTTATCTTTATACATTTGCTCTTACTTTATAGACTGGAATTTCTTATGGTTTATTTAATTTTAAAGCAATGAATTGTTTCATCAACAAATAAAATGTATAACTCTTCTGTACATATTTGTAGCACTGACCTCTTAAAGGGAGGGACCGATTTTAATAAGATTGTTTGTGTGTGAAATGCTAAGTTTCCTCAAGATATAAAAGCTTTTGTGAATTGAATAGCAAATAGTAGTGGAGAGAAAGTACATGTCACGTAAATCTAGACGACGACGTGCAGCAAACCACTTGAGTTGAAAGCAGAAAACTTGCCAAATATTTATAATATCATCTCTGTATTTCAAATCGGAAAAACTTGAAAAAAATCACAAGAAATCTGATTTAGCTTTGTATTAAGTACTTTTGAATTTTCTAAGTAAAATTTCTAGTATGTAAAAAAAGGGTATAATGCAATATAAGAAAGACTGTTATCTCGTACGATTACCTAATTAATGAAATCGTTTCAGATATAATACTATTTTTATCGGAATTAAGCTTAAGTACCAAACATTACTAGGTAGAATTTAACCACGTTTCACCGTACCTCAATCTAATATTACTCTCCGGTTCCATTGATACATATTACATTAACAGGTAATGCAAATCACGCTCACATTATGTTAGGAACTTTCAAGCGTTAACAACCGTATATACATTTTGTATATGGATCAAAATGAACAAGCCATAAAGAAACGTAAAGTCAATCTCTTAATGGCATCATCATCTATATCATGGCATCAGGATAGCACTGTACAATTTTTCACAAAATAAATTTAATTAATAAATTGATGTTCGAAATAACTGTATTAACATCAAGTGGTAAAAAAAATACAAAATACCCGACTAAATTAGTTGTGGGTTCTTCTCAGGATAGGGCGCGAAGGAACCCTCGTAACTTAAGAAGTCGTTCTTTAATACCAAAATCAGCCGTACCTTAGAATTAGTTAGTGAAAAAAAAATATATCTGACGATTCAAAAGTGCTGTTATAGGCCTACTCGAATAAAGATACTTTGATTTGATTTGAAACACTATACATTACCTACACAATATTACCGTCAGAAATATAAAAGTATAAAAATGGATCAGATTATGAGCTATTTTTGTACGAAATCACGGATGCTACAAGCATATTCCATCCGGGCCACGTGAAACAGTGTCCCAAAAAGAAAATAACGTTGTTTTGACATCTCGTATTCAAATCTCATGGGCTGGAAAGTATGAAGTAATATCATGTAAATGGTAATATTTGTTTTCCTTTAGGATTCAGACCGTGGTCGGTGCCGGGACGGGATTGGCACGTGTTGGCACAGCCTGGTACATATAAGGCAAGAGTTAATATAGTTTCGGTGAGCGTTTTGTTATACGTTACTCTGATAAATTCTCGCTGGTGTAATTTAGTTGCAATTGTGCACGTTCCTGCTTCATTAGCATGTGTCATGAATTCAAGCCCTGGTAAGGCCATCATCGTCGTCGCTTCAACCGATGGACGTCCACTGCTGGACATAGGTCTCACGTAATGACGTCCACAAGGCCCGATCTTGCGCCACCTGGCTCCAGCGTCTACCGGCGACCCTCTTTATATCATCGGTCTACCCTGTGGGGGGGGGGGGGTCTTACTACACTGCGCCATCCGGTGCGGGGTCGCCACTCCAGCACCTTCGGCCCCCATCGTCCATCGGTCTTTCGGAATATGTGCCCCGCCCATTGCCACTTCAGGTTCACGATTCGTAGGACTATGTCAGAGACTTTGGTTCTACTACGGATCTCTTCATTTCTGATTCGATCACGCAGAGAAACTACGAGCATAGCACTCTCCATCGGACGCTGAGTGACTGAGCTTTCGCATGAGGCCCATACTCAGCGACCATTTCTCAGAACCGTAGGTCATCACTGGCAACACGCACTGTTCGAAGACTTTGGTCTTCAGGCACTGTGGGTTATTGGACGAAAATATCTGGCGTTAGGTAAATTACGCCTAGTTAGGTAAATTTGGAAATTTATTTAGCCCTGATAAGACACTACGTGTCTCTTTTATAGATTACAAGCCCATAGAAAAAATTAACCTGTGAAATGAACCAACGTGAATAACGCTTAGAAGGCTGTTACAATATCATAAATAACTCGGAGCTATGCCGTCATTTCTGAGCGGTACAGGTGAGTACGTACGTAATTAATTTTTTCCCCTATTTGTTACCATTTATAATAAACGATTATAAGGTACAACGGTAATCGTTAATAACAACAGCTCGGTAAATCCTGAAATGTAGATAATTGCTGTAAGATCATAAATTAATATACGGGAACAATTTTTTTATGTAATGTTATTAAATATTACCGTTGTACCTTATAGCCGTTTATTATTAATGGTAAATAAAAACATTAGAATAAAAAATATATTCACTCACGTAATCACCTGTACCGCTCAGAAATGATTCATGCGCTCAAATTTATTTTATGACATAGTAACAGCCTTCTAAACGTTATTCACATTGGTTCATTTCACTGGTTAATTCTTACCATGGGCTTGTAGTCTACATACCGAATAGATAGATCAAAAGGATTAAATTATTATTTGTATCATAACGTTAACTTTTTAGCATCATTAAACAAAGGAAACCTTATGTCGAACATTATCTTATGACACAAGAAATGGATTCGTTTTCTAAAAGAAATTTATATACCAATGTTAGCAATTATCGTGAAGGTAATCGAAAATGGTTAGTTTAACCACAAGTAGGATCCAGCTTGGTGGACTATAATTGTTTTTTTTTGTTATTTATTTATATACTTATTGGACTAAAGTTTTTCTTAAGTTAATAATGAGTCATATTTGTGCTCAGGAGTAAATTCACTCTGTTTTATATTATTTTAGGATCTCGCGTTTCCTTATGAGAAAAATTCAAAGAAACATTAATTCGTAGAGTACCGTCGCAATATATATTAATTAACATTTTATATATCCGTAATACTATTCATTTATACAGCAAAAGGAGTGAAAGGCATAATTTTAACACAAGAAATTAAAACAAACTTGTAATGTCATATTTTAGAGTGAAGAAGGTTCATAAATCATTTGTCGGGTTGAACATACGCATTTTTAATAAGATACCCAAGTCACTTTGGATTTGCATCCACATAGTTTGAAGAAATATATTAAAAACGTCCTATTACAAAAGGCATATTATAAGGTTGAAGATTATTTAAGCGACAAAAATTTGATTCCAGTTGCTCACAGAAGCAATATTTTACATATTGTAACATACAAAACTATCTCTAGAAGAGTAACGGTTGAGTTGCCGTTTTTTTCTCAGCAGATTCAACTTTCCGAACCGGTGCTAGATATATCACCAACGACAGACTACTGATGATTCAAAAGTGCTTTTTAACCCTACTTACGCTTTTATTTCTAATAAATCAGAAATTCATATTTTCACACAAAAGGAATATAACTATAAGTAACGTTTGTGTTAAAATAAAAAATAAATGAAAAGCAAATGTTTAAGATAAACACAACACACGTTAAGTAAGAAAATATTCCCTATTCTGAAACAGTAATACTACAAAAGGCAAATGGCAACTAATACTGGATTCGATTGTATCGATATAAGACACACAATAATTCAACTACAACTTATACCAGTCAATTTTATAATATGCTTGATCAAATTTAAACAAAACCGAGGTTAATTATAAACCTTCCTCACGTATCATTTATGAAAACCGTATCATAATCCGTTGAGTAATTTTGACTTTATCGTGTTCGGATTAACAGACAGACGCAACATACGAATTTATTTTGTAATAGAACATAAAGCAAAATCAAAAAAGAACACATTTTTTCTACCAATTAGAATTTAATTATATTATAAATATGCGTGAAACAGTTAAATTAAAAAAGACCGATTAGATATATTTTCTAATACAAATATGTAATTTTGTAATAATTTATGATAATGGCCTCATAAATTATACTATGATTTAGAAGACAATAGAAATCTATTGAATTTTAATTTATAAAAAACCGGTATGCCTCCGATTAATTGATTTAGAAAATGTTAAACTTTTACATCGCGTTTGAAAAGAAAATAAATCTTTATGTTTATCGATTAATAAAATGACTTTCTGGTTAGGAATTGGTGATATTTTAAATCATTCATATAGTTTTGTATACTATTTTGTAATACATCATTGGTCTAGTGGTTAGCATGTTCGACTAAAGACATGAGGTCCTGGGTTCGAGTTCTAAAACGGGTCTGTAAAATGAGTGATCTCTAGTACTTCTGGGAGCTTTTTAAAACTTTAGTAGGCTACGTCAAAATTACAGATATTTTAAAGGTAAACGTGTATACTTGCCACGATCCTTGCATATCTCCTTCACTTCTTTCATTATTCTTCAAACCTTTCATACAAGTTCGTCGGTTTAGAGTGCTCTTGACCTGACCCTCATTTAAAATGTCCTGGATTTGGTCCAGGAACGTTCGACTTGGTCTTCTCCTTCCAACTTTCCCATTTACTCTTGATTCATAAATTCTTTTTGTCAGTCTTCTTTCATTCATTCCTTCTAGTTGCCCAAACCATCTCAGCATACCTTTCTTGACTTTAGTCACTACATCTTATTTTATACCACAATGTTCTCTTATCACAGTATTTCTTGCTTTCTTACAAATAAAGGCATTAGGTAAATAGGGTGCGTTAATAGACCTTAAAAAGAACCCATATGTTATCTGTATTGTTATAGTGAATATTCAGAGAGGCCTTAATGCGTCCACTTTCTTATCGCACTTTTTACGGGACCGCTCGGGAAACTAGCACGAAATGAACGGTCGTTTGGCATCACTCTAATAGGGTTCCCTTTTTACCTGACCACGGTAATGTGAGAAATATAGATAAAGGCTTATGAATTTTGAATGGCGGGTACCTCTACCGGTTTTACCAGATAACTTGAAATTTGAGTGAATTTAATACTTACCTGTTAGACTATACGAGATCGCAGATAGTTAAGATATTGGGAATTATTGTAGATAGTTAAGATTTTGGGAATTATTGAGTAACGCTTAAAAGTACCAAATGCATTGTGCAATATTACGAATTGTAAGGCAATGCGAGGTAACATTAACGAACTGACAATTTTGTTAAGAATTCGAGCTGTGTCTCGTGAAGTAATTATAAGTATAGTACAAGTTGTGTATATTTAAATAGTGGAAAGAATAAAAGTTGTTAGTTAATGTGAGTTGGTGTGTTTCCTAATCACATACTCCATGAGGGCTGATGGCAAGAAGCAGCTTTTTGAACGAACTGGTCTTGCCTCCTCTTTATATTCTCTTTATCAGTTGCATCCGGAAATGTCGAGGCGAATTTGCAAGGAAGCCTCTGACACCCTCAATTAAATATTGATAATGGCCTCGTGTGTCTGCCTGCGTCTCGTGCAGCAAAAAATGGTAGTCTGGAATAGATTGCTATTAAGTGATAAGACCACCCATTGCATTGTCAAAAATTAATTAAGTCATTATATTCTCGTTTTTTCTATCTATGTATATTGTTTACCAAGTATTCCTAGAAATATATCAAAGTCAAAGTGAAAATATCTTTATTCAAGTAGGCCTATTACAGGACTTTTGAATCGTTAAATATCGTCTTTTCTATATATTATTTAAATAAATGATTGATGATAACATTTAAGAACGACTTACAATCTAAAGTAACGAGGGTATCTTCGCGCCCTGATCAGAAAACAGCCCACAACAAACTCAATAGGGTGTACGTTTTTTTTTTTGTTATCATCATTACAATATATATATTTTAAATTTATGCTATATACATATAGAGCAATTCATTCACTCCCACGCTTTTTTGTCTTCTAAGTATTCTTTCAAATTATAGAATGATTTCTCAATAAGTTTTCTTTTAATAAAAAATAATTTTTTTAAGGGACATCTTTGTAACTACTTCTGGGAGCTTGTTGTAGCAACGTAACAAAAAATATTCCCCGTAATACATCAAAGTAGGTACGGTTATTCTTTATTACATTATCTAAGCTCAAAGTAAGACACTACGTGGATGTTCATGCGAAAGCTTTGTTTAATTCACTTCAAGGATAAAATTTCTCAGACGGCTCGGAAAATGTTTCCACCATTTATTTCTCCTTAGAGATTACGCCGTGACATGAGTGGTTTACCACAATAGTGCAGAGGTTTGTCGAGACCATTGTATAATGGAGTCTAAACTCTGCTTTAAAATATTGGAGCAATAAATATTTCAACTTGAAATCTCACAGAATATTTAAAGTACTATCTTGTATCTAAAGATAAAATGCAGTTAGTTATATTTTAATAAAAAATAATATTAATCTATATTTTTTTATTGCTGACAGTTTAGCGCTTGACTGTGATTTCACCTGATGGTAAGTGATGACACTGTCTAAGATGGAAGCGCACTAATCTGTTAAGGGACGATATACCCCTTACGGTTTCTACACAGCATCGTACCGGAACACAAGTCTCTTTATTTGGCGGTACGTCTTTGCTGGTAGGGTGGTAACTAGCCACGGCCGAAGCCTCCAACCAGTCCATACTCAGACAAATTTGAAAATACAATTTCCTAAAGGAACTTGCCTAAATTAATGGAAATGCTACCCGATAAAAATTCCACGCAGAGGAAGTCGCGGTTTCAGCTAGTATTGTGTATATAAGCAGGAAGTCCTATGTCAAATATTATCATATTAAGCATTTCATTAACAGGAAACTTAACATTGTAAATTATATTTACGAATGTAATACACGATAATAATGGCTAATTCGGTAATTTCGGTAACGGGGGCCAATATCGATTGAAGATACAGCGAACAAGTTCTTCTTACAAATAACATTTTATTAAATAAAACTCTTCTCTCTTTAGAAAGAGAGAGAGTGCATGTATGTTAGAGCAGATACTTGTGTACTATACCTGCCAATAAGTAGTGCAGCATCGTGATGGGTCTATACTAAAGCCCTCTCTCCTACGAGTGAGAAGGCGTTAAATAAACATACACAACGTAATTTAAATATATATATCTCCCGATCCCGTGGATTTACATATTCCTTATTTTTCGGACCGTACTATCAAACTATAATCCTCCTTCTTGCAAGATTCAACAAAATCGGTGCAGCCGTTTAGAAGGTCCTTAATCAACATACATGGCAGTTAATTGTATAATTGCCTCGATGGAGATCAAGTATATACAGGTGACTTCGAGTTGAACAGTAAGTAAAAATTGTACCTGCCATTATTAAATTGATCACATATTTCTAATACAATAGTTGAATTTGCAATTATTATAAACAACATTGTTGTAATACGAGCGGTGTTGAGTTTACAAAAGCACAACTTTTATTTTGCATACAAAGCGGTCGACATTGACCTCAAAACGTGAGGTGGCTCCCAGCAACGATGGCTCTCTAGAGGCTTGAAGTGAAGACTTGCTAGAATGTATAATAAGGCTTTTGCTGAACCATACCGTGCTCACTTTCGCATTCGCAGTGACCCCTAATTCGTCAAGCCATTTCGTGGAGACGAAACAACCATTTCGTCGCCAAATGAAACGTCCCATTCAGTGAGGTTGTGATCAAATATATTACATCTATTACGAGCTGAATCAAGATTTCTTCTTGGTTTTATTTCATGGTAAAAGTATAAATGTTTTTACTAGCTGACCCGCGTAATTTCATATGCGTACTTAAATGTGGAACTTCAATTACAGAATCATATTTTTAAAGTTTATGTACCTTAGTTGACAGTAGAAGTCTTACTAGACGACCTTTCTGAGTCTGAACAGCAAAGACATACCGCCATAACAAAGAGATTTGTGCTCCGGCACATTGGTGTGGAGAAACCAGAAGAGGTAAATTGCCTCTTATCAGATTAGCGCGCTTCCATGTTAGACTGTATCATCAATTACCATCAGGTGAGATCACATTCAAGCGCTAACCAGTCAGCAATAAAAAAAATGTGCGATGCCATGTAATTGATGTTTATGTATCTTAGTTATTAAATAGCTCATCGCGGTCCAACACTGTGACAGTGAAAATGTATATATATATAAACTAGCTAACTCGAACAACTTCTTCGTATAGATACAATTAAATGTGTGCTTTATAAACTTATAGACTTTATAAAAAATATATGTACTAAGAGAAATTGTTTTTTATTATACATTGCAATAAAACCTATCCATTGTCCTAAATAGAAACAAATGAAGAAGAATTTAAAAAATAAAACTGATGAAAATCAATAGATAATTTTCATATATGGACTAGCTGACTTCGTCTGTTTACACTTCTTCTTTTTGGAATGCCTTTAAATTGCGCCTACTGAGCACAGATCATCTCGCCAGTGTCAAGTTTGTTGGAGAAGATACAAAGGAAATTGTTCGGTTTACAAGAACATCACAGTTTTAATTTTGATCATCTATAAGTAATTGAATGATATTGTTAAACCACCACCAAATAAAAAGAAAATCACAAAATGCTAATACTAATAATTAACATACATTTTACATACATAGCATCACGCCTCATTCCCATAGGGGTAGCCAGAGACCACGTCCTTCCACTAGCGACGATCCTTGCATATCTCCTTCGCTTCTTCCATTCTCATTACACTAAATTTAACAAATATTCTATATATATATATAGGAAGAGTGACATCTGGAGGGAGAAGATCATAAATGGAGTGGGAAAGTTTGCTACAATTAAGAAGGTTACTACTTAAAGCTTGTCAGTTAGTTGACATCGGACTCATACTTAATGATCTTTATGTGGATAAGAAATTGTAAGAAAAGGAAATTGTTTCAGATTATAAAACAAAACCCATTCTATGTAAGAATAAATCAACAAAGCAACTAAAAAACATATCAAAATAGTTTCAGAGTTCATCAAACAGTCAATTTATATAGATTACAAAAAGAATTTTCTTAGTGTAGTCTGTTGGTATATAGAGATAGTAGATATTAGTTTACTGCAGAGAAATCTTGTTATACAGCAGTGGAAATGATATCTGGAACTTGAGAGCTTGTGCGAGTATATCCAGAAGAGCAATATTATTTTTGCAGAAATAATAAAGATAAAAATAAATTCGTTTCGTTGGTATCTTTATATAAATTCAGCTCTCGTATATGTGACTTTGTGAAGGAATGAGGCACTGTTAAAGTTTAATTAGTTATGCACATTATTGATACATTGTAAAACCTATACATATATCAACAAGACTAAGACTGTTACAATAATGGCAACGTGTATTCGTTGTCATTATTGTAACAGCCTTATTTAATTTATTCTGTAATCATTTTTGCTTGAATTAATTATTAGAAGAATAGAATAGATATAGTTACTTAGTTGACACACTGCTTGAATTAGTCAAGCATTCCCATTCTTTTTTAAAATTTTTACACGCGACTTATTTAGTATCCTACAAAATATGTCCTTTAAATCAATTTTACAGCTATATACAATTTTATACGTAAATAATAACATTTAGATAAAATAATGCTGTTAAACTGTTTCTTTATTTTATTGTTTACTGTATACCCTTTCAGTGCTGTGGTAATTTTCACATATGTTGCATAAATTGCGGAAGGATTTTTTTTTAATATCTTATTTATTAAGCACAGAATCTTCATTATTTTCCTCAAATGTAAATGGCCAGATTTAAAAAGAATTTAGAGTGAGGTGTCCGCGTAAGAAGTGATAAAAGACGACGGAAGATAGTGCGTGCACGTACCTGGAGTGTCAGGCTCTTCTGCTACTTCTAGAAGTAAGCTGTGCACTGGCATGGTTGCGGTGGCGCTTAATTGGTTAGGTATTATCAGCGATAGGCAAAAAGACACCTTATCACACCTTATGCGAAAATGAGTAATTTTGGCGCGTTAGGGAAAAATGATGAGACTAAATTTTTACGATGCGCACGCTTACACTCACAAAAAACCAACACCCTGACTTTAGCTATAATCAAATTATTTTAATATTTTATAATTATATAATACCTTAATTATTTTATTATATTACTTGTTAAATATATTGAGACATTGAGAATATCAAAGTGACATTCTTATCAAAATTATAACTTTCAGACTCAATATTCATATCCAATGAAAGTTAGTTTACGTTTATAATTTTCGAATCTTTGGCCTTTGCCTTGCATTGAGTGAATGATGGATCTACGGCGTGGATTTATGTTTAAAATTTTGAAGATACTAATGGTTGTTTATACTCGTATATTATTTAGCATTTTATGCAATCAAGCGTAAAGTAAGTAAGTAGCAGCCTGTTACCGTCCCACTGCTGGGCACAGGCCTCCTCACTCGAAGGAGCGAGGGTTTTAGAGCATAGACCCACCACGCTGCTCCACTGCGGATTGGCAGGCATAGTACACAAGTTCACTCTCTATTACATCACTCTCATAGTCCGATGTGACGGGAATCCGACACGACCGGGGAGAGATCAGGCGCAGGACCGACGGCTTAACGTGCTCTCCGAGGCACGGGGGTGGATCACACCGCCAACTCCCCAACTCCGGGCAAATATTGAGAAAATCTTAATAGAAAACTCAATATTGATTTTTGAATTGGCCCGACCCAGGACCTCATGTCTGTAGTCGAACATGCTAACCACTAGACCAATGAGGCAGTCAAGCGTGTATTTCAATAATACATTAAATAATCGCGCTAAAAGTTGAGTTATCCAATTATATCAACTGATAATTTAAAAGGTCCGAGACAAAGTTTATGCATATCATTGTTTGAAAAGATTTTTATCATGTTACGCCAAAGAAGTATAACTTCTAACACGTGTATATAAGTACACACACACACTTTTCTTTATTACGTGGCACCATCAAATGTAAGTCAAACTACTTTTAAAAGACGGCGTCACCAAACTACCAAAATAATATAAAGCTACGCACTTGAGGCGCATTCACAGCGCGACGTTATATCAACGGTTCGCTTTGTAAGGGTTAAGGCCTTGGTTATTTTCTTAAAATATTAAAAACATATTTCTTAGCATTCATCTTTATTTAAGAGAATGTTTTCACAAAATATACGATAACGGTGACTAATCTGACATAGAAATTAACGTCTTGCACGAAAGAATATTGTACAAGTGTCTGCACATAAACACTCTCGTAGTCTGCTGGGATCGCAATCCGATACTTTATGTATGTTTCAGACATTGGCGCAATAACTTTACGTACTGTACGAGACACAAGGGTATAATATAACACATCAGCAACTTCCTGACGTTGGCGTATATTGCGAATTCGTCAACAGAAAATAATCTTTATTTACATGAATATCAAAATCTTTATATATAATATCAGAAACCCTTTCTTTTTTCACGATAAGTAAGTGCGGGTAATCTTTAAGCAAACAAACATCTGTTGCTTACCATTTTATTGAAGTGAATCTTCTTTAGGCTTCAAATAAATTATTTGTATTAATTTTCGACACTTTAAATAATTTAATGACAATTAAATTCCTAACATATCTTCCTTTTTCCCTCCCTCTTAGTCTCGGGAATCTAAAGTTTTAGATTTGTATAAATATAAACAAGACTTAAAAGTTGGTTTTCCAAAGAAGTTTGACTTCTAACACTGTGTACTTTGTACGCACGCACTTTTTAACTTTTTTTTTTCCTCTTTTATTTACGATAACTCTGCGCATGACTTCAATCACGCCTGATGGAAAGCTATGATGAGATAAAAGATGGTACGCGTCCGCTTATGGGTACCTATTCACCCTTGTTTTAAAATCATTTGGGTGGTAGGATTCGGGAAACACAGAACAAGGCGTAGAATCCCACAGTTTTCCAGTATAGATCAGGAGAGAGGGTTCGAACCGTTTCGTGCGGTTAGTTGAGAGGACCACCATTCAGAAGGAGACGATTCCGTTGGGATTTAGTTATTCTAATGTAGCAGCGAATTCTAAACTCATGGATGGAGTTGTACTTATTCCGACGTACATAAAAGCATTTCCCAACGATAAATTAAAGTTACGTGGGATGGTACCCCTAAGTACTTACGGCTGTATTCTGATTATGACTCAAAGGCCCAAAATCAAACCGCTGATACCACATTCGCTGATATCAATTTTCTTCACTTGAAAATGTAATAGATTTTACTAGAAACGATTCATCTCCTAAGCATCGTTGAATTCTTAAACAAGCTTAAATTTCCTATTACTTAATATATCGAGACATGAACCAATGAACAGGAGTTAAATGTCTCTCTTAGTTTGTAACTACGTGTGCCCTTTAAGCAACATAAGTTAGGTATAAGCAGTGTTCAATTAAGTTTGAACAGCGAGGGAAGGAGAGAGAGGCAAGAGGATACGATGCGGCTAATGTGCGTCACTACACTATGACGTATCAGCAAGTGAAACCGCGGTGTGGGGACCCATCTAATAGGCGATATCTTAAAAAAGCGAATAGAAAGTAAAAGATTAGTGGTGAAAAATCAAATTTGCATTTATTTAAATCCGCTTAGAAAGTGTAATAATAAACAGATCTAGAAACTCGAAAATATTATGACATTATTGATTCTTCGGATGGTAAATATGAAAGAAAGTGTTTTTGAAAGATGTTGGCCAAAAGCTTTGTATTCAATTCCATAAAATAAATTTATTTCCATAAAATATGTCTATTACAGGTCATATTTCATCTTATACAGAAAAGCAAATTTTTACTGGATTAAAATTTAAATTCTTAAATAAATTATTTAAATTCATAACATGTCAGATTATACAATTATATAAAAGTTATGTCGAACATATATGAGTTTAAATATACAGAAAAAAACATACCAGATTTAAAACCATAATATTAAAATCAATTTGGAACATTAAGGATGTCATCAATAAAGTAATAGCACTTTTCGATCAACCATGGTAACAAATATTTTTTAAATTAATTTATAGGCAGTTCTTTAATTTAAAATATTTCTATGAATTGTAGATAGTAGTAAAGATAATTTCGTTCATAATATTGTTATGACATTAAAACAATTTGCGATGTCGTCATTTTATTATGAGACATAAAATTACATGTTTGAGTAAAACACAAGAAAATATCAATGCGAATATGCAAAATTTCTCATAAAAGTAAAAAAATATATAAGAATTTATTTAGACTAAGACCTGGGCAAATATTGTCTGGCTCGTGAAGCACTGTATATAATATTATTAAAAACAAAAATTTTTAGAAATAATTTTGTTTTGATTTTAATCATAGAAGCAACTTTTTGAAACAGTTCTTAATTTATTTCAAATTTAATTTTTAATCTTCCCAAAATCTACAATTTTTACGATCAAGTTAATTTAATTAATAATAATAATATATTTATTTATATATTAGATTATTTAATTATACATATATTCATTTATTTATTAATTCAATACACTTATATTTTATTTTGATTTGATAAATTGACATTCGATACATTATCCTAAACTTCTGTTAAAACGATATTCTGCGAGTTACTACGTGTTTGCTTCCCAGCGTTGATATAGACTACTTTGCGATTTTACTGAGTTCTTAACTAAAATTTTGGAATGTGCGATTATTCATCCAAAACAACGCTTTATGTATACTTAGCAGCAACGTAAATTTGTAATCTATGAGACTATTACATATGACCAAACCTAAATGGAATGAAAAATATTTATTACGTACTTAAGCTATAATACGGGGTTTACCAATGACTTTGTCATATGTGTAACAAATTATGACTAATTTAATAATTAATATTTATAACATTTGATATGAAACATTTAAGGAAGTTCGGAAGTGAAAAAACTATTGACATTACGTAAATTAATTAAACCAAGTAAGAGTTATATTACATACACACTGATTCATCATGATTTCTCCAAAACTATGACGGTGTCAGTGGCGTAAAGGTACGCGTATAGTTAGCAGAGGTCCTGAGGCTAGAAAAATTTAGGATATCATATTTTGTAATACCTAAATCTGGACTGGTATCTTCGTACGTTCCTAGTAACTATTTTATTAATAAAAACGTGCAAGCAAAAAAAGTTAAAGGAGCGTGCGTACAAAGTACACATGGCCAAAGTGAAACTCCTTTAGCAAACTAATTTTTAAGTCTTGTTTATATTTTTACATATCATTAAAATATGTAAAGTGATGAAAATTAACACAAATAATTTATTGAAATCTCAAATGACAAATTGTAAATGAAAATGCCACGTGTTTATATATATGTTAATATTAGAAATTATTAATAGGTTTTTGAATTTAAAATTTAGAATAGAGAATTTATGAAATACTTTTATTTTATGAAAAATAGTAGATTAAATTATTAATCAACTATTTTTCATGTTATTTGTAAATATTTAAACTACCTAACCTTCAAACGAATTAGCGTAAAAAACGCTGCATATCTTCGTGACAATAATCACGCGTTTCATCCATTAAAAAAAATTGCCCTCATGCGCCTAAAGAAGTTTCATTTCAAAATGAGCACCGAGACGGTGTTCACGTCTGATGAAAGCGCCCTAATCTAATGAGAGAGAAATGTACCTCTTATGGTTTCCAGCCTCGTCCAGAAGACAATTTTATTGTTTCGTGGTACGTTTCTGCCGGTAGGGTTGTAATTAGCTACGGACGAAGCCTCCCACTAGTCCAGACTCATACAAATTACAAAATGAAGTTTCCCCAAAGCGATTATCGCACGACTATCCCATGACTGACAGAGATTGTATCATCACTTACCAACACGTGTGATTACAATCAATAAAGCTTTCACCTATCACAAATTTAACAAAACTTCGCCCCATTTTCTGTATACAGTCTGAAAACGCTGTAACCTATATTGCGATGTAAATGCTTACTAAGAACAGATTTACCCGCATTGGTACTAACGAGTAAAACGCCGGAGATCCATTAGCAAACTATAAACGATACAAGACCATCTATCTAGTGATTGTTTAAAATAATAAAGTATTTCGGAATTTTATTGCGAACCCTTGTTTATAAGATTCCTATTTCATTATCTTTCCATGTAGAAATACATGTATATCAAGGTTTACAGGTAGGCAATAGATTTCCAGTAACTACTCGACGAGACAAGCTTCATGAAACTAAAAAAAAAAGATTGTTAAGTAATCATTTTAAACCTATTTTTTTAACGGCGCCCTAATATACGCAGTTATAATTATAACTTAACTCTTTTACATAATGTATGCATTGATATTCGAAAAACTTCCAATTGATATTACAATTAAAACAATAAACTAATAATCAGTAAGATTCGAAAGGTTATACCAATTGTTTAGTTATAAAACCATGTTATATTCGAATATTAATGGCATATATCCTAATGCTTATTTTAATCAAGACTCCATTATCATAAATGACTTCTATATTATCCTTTTGATTATACTCGTTTATTGTTTATACAATTAAATAGATCAGAATATGGTATTCAAATTATAAATTATTTTTTTTTTTGCGATCAAATCTATTTGAAGCCCACCTATGGTCCTAAATAGTGGGTGTCCAACTCCCACTTGAAACTATAAAAATATTTTTAACATAAGTTATAATGTAATAGTCTTTTTATGGCAAATGGTGCTATAAAAACTACATTATATATTATATAATATACTTAGTAACTCCGTACAAAAAAATGATATCAAACTTGACATATTATTGTACCGAGAATTCTAAAAGTACTTCACATGTTTACATTACAACAAGTCTGCATTTAAACCGCTCGTGCTGAATAATGAGATTATAAACTTAACAACACACAGAGACTTACATTAGTCATTCAACTTTTTGAAACTAAGCATAATAACTTACCAATGCACCGATGTACACAAAATCCGGTTCAAATCAAAACTCAAAAGCAAACAATCGAAAATACCACAAGCGGTTCTCACAGACTACAACATTTCACACTATAAAAACGGAACAAAATCGTTTAATATACACATTAATTCGTTCTATTCACTTGGTACTTTCACGGATTATGTAAAAGTTGTTTGGGATCGCGGAAGGTCAAAATCGGGTCTATATTCTTGTTCCCGGTCCACGTGAGCGCGGTATGCCGGCCGCGGTTGCTCAGACCGGTCGACGTGCCTCAAGTGCTCGGCTCGCTGTCAAACAGACCAGCTGGTCCACACTCCGCGCTTTACCACTCTAGCGGACAAACGCACAACTAACTTAAGCGCAATAACAAACATGCCTAACTATAACTTCACCATATTTGACTCCTACACTTTTTTTTTATTGCTGACAGCTTAGCGCTTGACTGTGATCTTACCTGAGGGTAAGTGCTGATACAGTCTAAGATGGAAGCACGCTAATCTGGACAAGAGGCAACATACCTCTTAAGGTTTCTACAAAGCATATAGCAAGTACCGGAAAATAGATCTCTTTGTTTTGGCAGTACGTCTTTACTGGTAGGGTGGTAATTTAGAAAACAGATAAATTAGAAAATACTATTTTCTAAATCCGCCCTACCGGGGAATGAACTCTAGCAAGGCGAGTACTCGCACCACTGCGCCAGCGAGGCCGTCAAAAACACAATGTGTTAAGAGACCGCTCCCAAAAATAAAGACAGACGATAGTATTAAGGACACCTTTGATGATGGGACAGAAAAAAGTGTTTGTCTACTAATGTACACATGTTAGAAGTTATAGTTCTTGGGCGTAACAAGATAAAAATCTTTTCCAAAATTAATATGCATAAACTTTGTCTTGGAACTTTTAAAATATCAGGGCGATTATTTAATGTCTTATTAATACACACTTGATTGCTTAAAAAATGCAAAATAATATATAAGCAAGAGTTTAGTATCTTCGAAATTTTGGCCATAAATCCATGCCGTTGTTTTAGTTGCTTGTCAAATCATTCAAATACATCCATCATTCGTTCGCTCTGTGCAAGGCAAATTTTGACGGCCTCGCTGGCGCAGTGATGCGAGTATTCGCTTTGCTAGCGGGGGTCCCGGGTTCGATCCCCGGAAGGATGAATTTAGGAAATTGTATTTTCTAATTTGTCTGAGTCTGGACTGGTGGGAGGCTTCGGCCGTGGCTAGTTACCACCCTACCAGCAAAGACGTACCGCCAAACAAAGATACTTGTGTTCCGGTACGATGCTGTATAGAAACCGTAAGGGGTATAATCGCCTCTTAAAAGATTAGCGCGCTTCCATCTTAGACTGTATCATCACTTATCATCAGGCGAGATCACAGTCAACTGCTAATCTGTCAGCAATAAAAAAAACGTAAACTTTTATTGTATATAAATAATTTTGTTTAGTTTTCTATAGTTGAGTCTGAAAGTTATAATTTTGATAAGAATGTCACGTTGATATTTTCAATGTCACAATATCTAAGAAGTAATGTAATAAAATAATTAAGGTATATAATTAGAAAATTTAAAAAAAGCTTAAATGTTGCCTATACTTACAGGGTTTTGTTTTTTTGTGAATGTAAGCGCGCGCATCGTAAAAATTTACTCATCATTTTCCCTAACGCGCCAAAAGGAGTAAAAAGATTAAAAGATTTCACTTCAAAAGAATTATTGTCTAGTTGTCGCTTTACGGACAATAATTTTACGTGATAACGTCATGATAACAGATTGTCAGAAATAAACAATGGAATTAGGCCGACCGCTCATCTCTATCGCTTATTCCATGATCGCACTTCACGTTCGGCTCAGGCGGTACGTGACACCGACTCATACTTTTTGTGCGTGCTTTCGGCGTTTTCGATTTATAAGATATTATCACAGCATAATAACAACATCGTAATCATTATAAAGATAGGTATATCAGACTGCTTAAAGTGGGGTTTTTTTTTTAATTTAGTAAGCTGGTAGAGATGATCCTTCACATAATTAAAATTTAATAGAATTACCGCCATATTTAGCGTTTATTTTACAATACAAAGCATATACTCGAGTTAGTACCAGTCGAAAAATTTGGTACGCTGTATCTTTGATACATTATTTATTCTAAAAAATACACATAAAAATATAATTACTATACGTATATGTATACTAATATCACATATAAGATTGTTTAGTAAATAGCTATGTTGGAACTTTAAGACTTAAGAAAAAGATTAAAGGTTTAAATATATATTGTTTTTATTTGGATAAATCTTGTATTCAATATAAAGTACATCTTAAAGAAATTAAATATTTATTAAGTATAATTTAATTTTTTAAACTCTATTCATAAATCTTCTAATGCCTGGTACAGTAGTTCGATCGAAAAACAGCTTTTGTGTCTATTTATCATCTAAAGTAAAATTATTTTACCGCAAATACTTATATATAATAAGTATTTGTGTACGAATCATCTTCCAAAGTTATCTACTTTGCAAACTTATTTAACAAAGCTTTTCGCGTCATTAATAAGGTACGGTTTTTATGCAAGTGAACTTTTGCCACTGCGCATTTATAAATTGTAAGGTAACCAACCACCACGCTGCTCCACTGCGAATTTGGCAGGCATAGTACACAAGTCCACTCTGTATGCCTTCACTCATAGTCTGATGTGACGGGAATCCGACACGACCGAAGAGAGATCAGACTTAGGACCGACGTCTTAACATGCTCTCCGAGGCACAGGGGTGGATTTTACCGCCAACTTCCCAACTTCAGGCCCGACTCGGGACTTAAACCCAGGACCTCATGTCTGTAGTCGAACATGCGTAACCACTAGTTCATTGATGCAGTCATAATTTATAATTAATGGTAACAGTAGAACGTTTATTTGCTTTTTTGTGGAATAAAATATATTGTATTGTGAACTTTTATCGCGATCTTAAAAATCGTACGGTTTGCATTTGACAAATATGTAAAAAATTGCGGTAGACAGTTCTGTACGTGTGGTCGCTAAACGAGCCGCGTCATGGCGGCGCGTCGGCAGGGGAGGGAGGATATTGACTTGCGGCGCCGTCAGTGCGCATGTACTATACCATGTGTTTCTGTTTTTATACTGGCCGTGCTAAGGAAATTATGACCATTTCTTTGTTTATAAATCCTGAACAATTGTTATTCCGCATTTCTAAGTATTATTCGCTGAGCGATAGCCGCATTGCCGCATTGGACGGTTGGGCGCACGCTTTGCGATTTCTGATAACTCGGATGGCCTTGACCCTTAATAGAAAATTGCTCGGAGTGCTTTCTGCTTGCGTTCACCGCTATAAATACGGCTATAAATAAATTACCCTTTATGAAACGACAAATAGATGTTCAACTGTTATTATGAAATACTCGATAAAATACCTTTGGATTCGTTTTATATAATAACTATCGGGTCCTCGCGTAATGCTTTTTGAAGTGAAACTTCTTTAGGCGCATGAGGGTAAAAGTTTTTACGATTGAAACGCGTGATTCGAGTCACGAAGATATGCAGCGTTTGTTATGATCATTCGTTTGAAAGTGAGGTAGTTTTAATATTCACAAATATAAGGCTAAGATTTTAAAATTACATGTTTAAATTACTAACCTATTTCATGCATCCAACCAAGGTCTTCGAACAGTGCGTGTTACCAGCGATTACATATGGTTCCGAGACATGGCCGCTGACTATGGGCTTCGTAAGAAGTCTCAGAGTCACTCAGCGGGCAATGAAAAGGGGTATTATCGGGGTTTCTCTGCGTGATCAAATCAGAAATGAGAAGATCCGTAGGAGAACTAAACTACCTACCGAATTGCAAGGCTGATGTGGCAATGGGCAGGGCACATAGTTCACAGAACCGAAGGACGTTGGGGCTCGAAGGCCTCGCACCGGAAAACGCAGCGTCGGCAGACCCCCCCCCCCCCTGGTGGACCGATGACAACAGGCGGGTCGCCAGCAGCCGCTGGATACAGGAGGCGCAAGATCGGGCCCAATGGAATTAATTAGGGGAGACCTTTGTCCAGCAGTGGACGTCCATTGGTTGAGACGACGATTTTAATTTACCACTCGTCATTTAAAAATATATTATACTATTTTATATTAAATGTAAAATAAAATAAAAATTTGTAATATTGACAAAAAACACACCTTAAAAATAGCTGCAAAATCACCTACTGTAATTGCGTTTGTTTAAGTTTATTTTTATTGTATTCTTATTTTTAATGTACAGTAAAACGAATGAATAAATAATAGAACAACAATCAGTTTTAAAGCGCAGGGCGGCCTATTATCTCATTTGGGGTTTCATTTCGTAAAATCGCTTTGTAAAGAAAGAGGCCAGATTAGCGCGCTTCCATCTTAGACTGTATTATAATTTGCCATCAAGTGTGATCACAGTCAAGTCCTACCCTGTCAGCCATAAAAAAATGTATGTCAGTTATCTAATATATAAAATACTAGTGTCACGGTGTTAGAAGTTGAACTCCTCGGAAACGGCTTCACCGATTTTCGTGAATCTTAGCGTGCATATCGATGGAAAATCGGATATCTATTTTTCATCCCTCTAAATTTTAAGGGTGGTGCATCCCAAAAAACATATTTTTATTTTTTGGAAAAGTTTGGTTAGTTTTTTATGGTGTGGATTAAAAAATAGATACACCACTAAATTTTTACCTTTCTATCACCAACCCCTATTTTTTAATAACGATAATAATTATTATGTGGCAAAACAACATTTGCTGGGTCAGTTAGTATACTATTATAAATGATTTTTACATATTAGGCTATTCTGTAATTTGCTAATGATAAAAATTTTTAATTTACAGCGTGCTAGTTGTTTTCATTGGGATTCCACTCACGATAATACTCGTAGTATTACTTATAATAAAAAAAAACTTGACCTATATCAGCAGGACTCGTACAGCCATTAATTTATATCTAAGTTTGTTTCCATACTGGCCTGGCTGCAGCTGAACATATCTATAGGGTTGACATGTGAACGATTTTCAAAGGACAGTCCCAAAGTATTTTTATATTTAACACATTAATTCGTGTACCTACCACGATTATATGTAATGATATAATTTGTCCCTTTGTAAATCCGCCATTAAAGTTGTTGATTTAATATGGTGTAGAAAAAGGGGTCTTTTTTTCAAAAAACTAGATACGAACGCTTGCATCGTTCTCTGGTCCATTTTATGAAGTTGTGTCATTTTTGTTGTATGGCCATATAAAATTTAAATGATAATGTTAGTAACAAAATAAACGTCCGAAGGTCCGAAAATGTTTAAAGTGAATTAAAAAAATGTAAATATCTAATAGTAAGTTATGATACAGTCTAAGATGGCAACGCGCTAACTTGGTAAAAGGCAATTTAGCTATTATTGTTTCTACACAGCATCGTACCAGAACCGAAATATTTGTTCTTGGCGCTACGTCTTTGATATCAGTGTCGTAACTAGCCACGGCCTAAGCCCCCCATAAGTCAAGACAAATCTGAAAATGCTATTTCCTAAAATAGCATTCCGGGGATTGAACCCAGGACATCTGCTAGCAAAGCGAGTACTCGCACCAGTCCGCAAACGTTTTAAGCAGCGGTCGGGGAAGTTTTTTTAATTATTACCCCAAAACATTTTTGTGTAAATTGGTACTACTCCATAGCGAAGGGAAAAAAAACGAAATCGCTTCTTTTTAGCATCTTTCATATTATAGATAATTTTGAAAAGAAAACAATAACTAAAAATTTAATTTATAGATCATTTATTCAATTTATCAATATAATACAACGGTAATAATAGTAATCTATGTAGTATACAGTTGAGGAAAAAAATTTGCCCTTACAGAAAATATATGTAAATGATAATTTCTTGTTAGTTCATATGATATTTTTCTTGTATCATTAGACGCAAAAACTAATTTAAATTTTATATATAGCCCCCATAATGATAAAAAATATATTTTTACTCACAAAAGTTTCATTTTTACCCCCAAAAATGTCAATTTACCCCATTTGGGGTAATTTACCCCGGTCCCCCGACCGCCGGTTTGTGGTTAAAGAATTTATTTCTCATAAGAATTTTACAAATTCACTTAAAATGAGATACAATTTTTTTAAAACAATACAGTGGGCGCATATACATTGATGTTCTTAATATGTGCATAGTAGCATAAATTAACAAAATAAAGAAAGTTAAGTAATACATCATGGAAACTTATTTCTTATATACACCTTGAGATCTTTCTTAAACTTGTTTATATCGTTGTTCCGTTTCAGTGCTTCTGGTAGATGATTGTGTAGATTTGCTCCCTCGTGTAGTAAGTTTCTTTGGCCATAATTTTTTGTGCGTGCCTGCCAGACATTTAATTTGTTTTTGTTTCTCAGATTATGAAGGTATGTCCTATATGTAAATGTTATATTAGATATATGTTTAAATAGTCATTGTCCCGCTTTTTCATAAACATCTGAGTGTAGCACTATTCTCAAGTTCTGGCCTGAAGCCAATGAGCGAAGATTTCTTAGATGTCACTTTTTTCGTTGGTTTTCTTCGCGAATAGCAAAAAGGAGAGGAAACCATTACATTGATTTATGAAACAGCGCGGCATAGCCTTCGAAACTGCTACTGAAATATTAAGGTGGGTACTACATATACAGACGTCAATATTAAACAGGAATTCGGAATACAAGCAGTTGACTGCGGCTTTATTCGGTTATTTTATGGTACTAGTACCATAAAATAACCGAATAAAGCCGCAGTTTCACCCAAGTAGATACCAATCTCGTGGCAGTGAAAAGTCTAATAATACGGACTATATCTTTTTGTTAACATGAAAGTTTTATTTCACTTAGCTAGTTAGCATGTTCGACTACAGACATGGAGTTCTGGGTTCGAGTCCCGGGTCGGGCCAATTCAAAAATCAATATTGACTTTTTTGATTAAGGTTTTCTTAATATTTGCCCGAAGTTGGGAAGTTGCCGTCGGTCCTGCGCCTGCTCTCTCTCCGATCGTGTCGGATTCCCGTCACATCGGAGTATAAGAGTGAAGGAATAGAGAGTGCACTTGTGTACTATGCCTCCAAATCGCAGTAAAAACCCTCTCTTCTAGGAGTGAGGAGGCCTGTGCCCAGCAGTGGGACAATAATGAGCTGCTACTCACCTTACCTATACAAATATGTGCAATGAATGACCAATTAACAATTGTGATAACGAATAAATAGTCTGGAATGGTTATAGATTATAGTATAACATTATTTTCTTTAGATTGAAATTTTTTAATACGTTAAAACTTTTGAATGGAACGTCCAATTTTAATAACTTAAAAAGTATTTTACAGGTATTGAAACGGTATTTAATATAATATTTAATAGGATAAGAATTAATACAGAAGTATGAATAATATTGTTTAGTTATTGTCGGCATTTTCTATTAACTTTTAAAATTCAAAGAAGTAGTGCTAGTGGCATAAATACAGCAGTTAGAGATATGATATCATGAACTTTTTTATAGATATTGGCACTTTCTATAATATTGTAAAACCAATTATTGTTCTATCATCAATAGTTTTCGCAGCGGACACGATGACAGATTTTATGTGACCAATTATTTTCACACCTTGGGTTATATTAATGCATTTTTACTAAGGATCTTTATTTTTTTTGTGAGAATGTAATATCAGTGAAAATACAGCTTTCTAATGGTGAAAAAAGTTTAATATGGGTCGAGTAGTTTTTGTGTGAAACCGTATATACAAAATCATAAATGTTTAGACTAGCAACCCAGGTGAGCTTCGCACATGTTTTGTCTATCGTAGGACCACATGAGCTTGATGCGCCGAATATATGATTTAATTGTAATATGATATCTACGTTACTTGAAGTATTTTAATATATTTTGTTATACAGATATTAAAACATTACATGTACAATGTAAAAACAGTGGACAATAGCGAAAGACGCGGGGGTTATCACATCAAACGCGTTATATTTTTTCTAAGATATTCATTAAAAATAAATTATGTATCTACTCAAAATAATGTAAATGAAGCGCTTAGGATAAGTAACGTATATAGGTTAATCCTCGATAAACAATAATTGTATATACGTCTGTCTAAATTTTCATTTACTGCATTGTACTTGACAGTTTTCTTAACATGTGATGAATATAGGGAGTCATCCTTAAAATATGCCACCGCAGCTTTTTACAAGACCTATGAAAGAGGAATTATCCTAGCATATATTGTTTAGATAGACTTCCAAGGTGTTAGACAGTGTTTTTGATGAAAGCTCCCAGGCGGCTTGACCTTTTTCACCACCGCCGATATTAACCGTTATATTTCAATTTACAGAAATTCTTGACATATATACATACATAGCCTTTTTAAGAATCATTTTATATTACTACAATGTCAACATTTTAATAAAAAATGAATTTTTGCCCACGTAATTTCGAATACTAGTTGGATTCTTAAAGAATGGTGTTTTTGGGTACAATTTTTAATAAATTAAGTTAATTATTTCACAAATACATACGTAAAAATCCTATAATGAGATATTTGCAGTATTTCACTTACTATACTTTGAGGCTCTTAACTACCTTTATACTAAATTTCATTTATAATATTAGTAGGGGTTGTCATTTCAAGGGTGTTAGCCCTTGAAAGTTATATCGAATCGACAGCCAAAAAAATAAGTTCAAGCTTTTAGTTCTAAAAATAAAGATAGTCTTATCCCTTAAAACCCTTCTTTCACATTAAAAAGTAGCCTATATCCCTTCTCTGGATTTAGACTAACTGTACCAAATTTCAAGTACCGTATATATTTTCATAGGTATTGAGTGAAAACTTAACTTTTTTAACTTGGAAGTTGTGTTTTGTCTTGTCTTTAATCTAATGTCACAAACCTGTCACAATGTTAGTTACCGTACTCCTCCGAAACGGCTTTACCGATTTGTACCAAATTTTATATGCGTATTCAGTAGGTCTGAGAATCGGCTACTATCTATTTTTCATACCCCTAAGTGCAAAGGGTTGTTCACCCTTAAAATTTTTTTTAGTTTTGGGACGAAATTTTTTTTTTGATACAGCACACAAAAATACATACAACCCTAAATTTTCACCTTTCTATCACCAACCCCTATTTTTTAATAGCGATAATTGTAATTATATGGCAAAACAACGTTAGCTGGGTCAGCTAGTATTCTTATATTTCCTAAAAACTTCTAAAAGAATTGACAAAGTAATTAAGGATTTCTTCATCTTAATTTTCACAATCTTCTTCTGTGTCAATATTATTTTCTGATTTAGTGATGTGTATTGAAGCTTGGCTAAAAGATGACGATGGTGACTGTATATAAACAAATTCATGGTGAGAAGGTGATGGTGTAGTGGCACTATATGAAGACGTTAAAGCTGTGTTACGATCTTCTGCCTTAGCGGCGATTATTGCTTTAAACACCAAATTATCTATATCATGCATTAATAGCAGTCTTCTATCTTCATCTATTTTCCTTAATTTTTGTGCTAACAGCTGCGCGTATAAATCGCATTCATCAACGTCGGATTTCTTAGTTTGACAACATTCTGTGAATGTTTTATATTGTGTGTCGTCTGATTGATTTTTTGGATTTGCTACATCCAATGATTGTTGAAGTTTTATACGCTTTCCTTTAGGAGCGATTAGACTCTCTCGTTCGGTTATCATCTGAAATGGTAAAGACCTTTTTAGGAGTTTAGTGGGTATAAGTTGTAAATAAATTATTGAAAATGCAAATTGAAAGTATTTTAATTTGAAATGTATATAATTCGTCTCGTATAGCAGAACGTTATTATATAACGGTAAGGAAAACGAAAATGTGTTGCCACACTGCTGTTTAAAAATGTTGTCAAAAATTTTTAAATGTTAGATGTTTTGAGCGCTCTTACACTGACAGAAATGTTTATAAATATTTATACAACACTTCAAAACATGGCTTCGGCCCGCACTTTACGTCTACTTCGTGTAGAATGGAAGAAGATTTGTTAATTTGATTAGCTTTTATTTTTCGTTTAAAAAAAAATAAAATGCGCTCTATCTGGATACACAAAGAGGCCAATCCCTGGACAATGGAGATCGGAACAACAGTAGTTAACATCAATACAAGCTAATGATCCAAGATGATGTTAAAGAAATAAGAAAAGAATTCGCTAGAATATTTTTCAAATGAAGGATTATTGGATTATGCAGCTGAATATTATTTAAAGACGTTAAAATAAAACTCACCTGCAATCCTCCATCGACAGTTGAACTTGGGATATTTTTGCCTTTTAAGAACATAAGTTTTTTATATGCAAACCATTTGCTCGAATCATCAGCTCCCGCACCAGATTTAGGTTTACATTCTCTGTTAAATTGACCTACAAGAGATCTAATTTTTTTCTCAATTACTCTTTTATCGAGATTAAATTCATTAGCAATTTCTGTCCAAGCGTCGTGTTTTTTATTTCGGTTTTTATAGTCCTCTGACATGGTGTTCCAGAGTACTTCTCTTGCTTCAAACATTTCAATCAATTTGTATACATCTTCATTACTCCAATTATAAGCAGACATATTGTTTATGCGCAACCACTATAGCTACTAACCAAAAATGATGCTGTCGACGATTGCGCGTGCGCGACTATTGACTACTGTTATACAACTGACGATTCGACTAACCCGCACGGCGCGGAGCACGCTACACCGCCGTTCCCCACACTCTCCGCATACCCCTCTGTCGCCTGCATACGTGTTTACAAACTAATAATAACAAACGGTTGTATTTGTTACAAATTGTTAACGAACAGTTTTGTTTAAACATGTTTACTAATACTACCTAACATTAAAAGATCGCTTAACATTGTTATCAAACGTTTGTTAGAAATGTTTACTAATGTTTATAAATATTTTTAAACTGCAGTGAGGCAGCAACATTAGATAAGAAATTAAACAAAAAGATCTCTTATTTTCTTACATTTAAATTAAATGTGTCAGAATTTATCGCATATATTATATACATTTATAGTGACAAAAGTAAAACATGAACTTTTTACTAATATGTTAAATTTCTGTTAATCTCTGAAATGATGGAACGATTTTAACAGTAATTTAACTGACTGTTAATTGAAACCACAAAATTGAAGTTTCCATGATTAGGTGGAATTACTTAGCTATTAAAATTCTATATATAAATTAACAGCGAAATATAAGTATTTCACAAGTTTTTTAGAGAATTTTCGCATCGCTAACAGGAGTCCATTGGTTCGAACCTCGACAGAAAAAAGCAGAAGTAATAGTTCAAGTAGAAACATGCAAGATTTTATTCAGTATAATTACGTGTAGAAATTCATAAGAAGCAACAACTTATAATTTATTAGGATTTATCGCAATTAACACTCTAAAGTGAATCTTTGTATAAGTTCGATTTTTAATAATTAAATGATTGTTGATTTAGTGAAAACTTGTTAATTTTGAAAATACTTAGGCAAGTCTTTCTGAAGAGTACTAACTAGCACTAACTTTAGCTAGTGGATTCATCTACGTACCTCGTTTTACGGGCTTACAATTAAGTACTAGTGCTAAAAAATTATGCATAGTGGAAGATGCAAACCAATTGGTTAAGTTGTCTTAAAGCTAATTTTACGATTTCTTATTTTATTTATATGAACCCTATAATAGTTCATCAGGGAGTCTTTCTTCCTCTTTAACTCCTCCACGTTTGTTTCAAAATTTAAATTTATCTGGCACCATGCTTCCGCCACCAAATGTTTCGTTTTATAGTTTACATGTTTTGGGTCCCATATGACAGGTTCCGTAATTGCTCAAAAATTCCAGGATATATTCATTGCTCCACTATGATAAACGGCCTCGCTGGCGTAGTAGTGCGAGTACTTGCATTGCTAGCAGAGGCCCCGGGTTCGGTAGGGCAGATTCAGAAAATTGTATTTACTAATTTGTCTGAGTCTGGTCTGGTGGGAGGCTTCGGCCGTGGCTAGTTACCACTCTACTAGCAAAGACGTGCCGCCAAACAAAGAAATCGCCTCTTACTCAGATTAGCGCGCTTCCATCTTAGACTGTATCATCACTTACCATCAGGTGAGATCACAGTCAAGCACTAAACTGTCAGCAATAAATAATAATAATAATAATCCATTATAATAATGGGAAAATACACGAATGAAACGTAAATTTTGTTTGAATACCCGATGTACGTTGAAATCTATGACGATCGTCAGTCGAACTTCAGGCATCGCAGCCTGAATGTTCACGGCGATAGTTCTAAAACCTCGTTTTTTTTCCTATATATTTGTCAAAATACGTCATAAATCGAATCTTTGGCACGATATTTGCTTAGCTATACTAGTTAATAGCCTAAACTAGCTTGATAAGTGAGTATAATTTCAAATTAATCCGATAAAATAATCATGTACGGTTAATTTTATACAAACTATCTATAACAAACTCCCAGAAGACTATTTAAATGAAAGCTCATTAAAAATCGTGCTATAACTTGGAGGATTACTAGATTGGGACTGCTCTAATCTAAAAAGAAAAAAAGAAAATTATATTGCACTGGTGATGATAAAAAGACACCCTATTGAGTCAGAAGGTACTCTCCTTAAAAACGATTTGTGTTGTTTTTTAATATTTCTAGAGAGCACGGGACGCTTTCCTACAGATTGGCCAGGTTCTGAGCGGACATTGGTGCTTCGGAAAGTTCCTGCATAAAATTGGCCGGGACGAGTCACCCGCTTGTCATCAGTGCGGCGCAGCTATCCATTCAGCGCATCACACTGTGGCAGATTGTGTGGCCTGGGGACCTCATTGTCACCTGCTGGTGGCGTTGATCGGCGGCGACCTCTCATTGGGGAGCATTGTAGGCGCCATACCCTCCAGTGAGAGATGGTGGGTGGAAGTGGCCTTCTTTTGCGAGACGGCAGTCTCGCTGAAGTGAATGCAGTGAATGCTCCCCCTAACCGCCGAAGGAAGCGGAATACAAGGCGTCGCATGTTTGCGCACATCCTCTCACCTCCGTGAATCCTCCGTCGGAGTCATCCGGGACACCAGGGCAGAATGCGAAAGCCGAACACTTGGTCCCTCACTAATTGATGAAGGGGGTTCTGCTGGGTTTTAGTGGGTATTACGAGGTCTACCATCGCCGAGTCCCACACTCCTGACTGGTATTCATCGGGCTAGGTTAGGGCGTAAATTGGATTTTCCAGCGACAAAAAAAAGTGTACCTAATATAAGCGTGTTAGAAGTACTTACTGTTACTTTATACACATATTTAAATATACAAAAATCTTAAAGATGTTTTAACATTGGCAAGTTCATTCTTAGTGTATATAGAATCTAATTGGCTTTGCGTCATTGTTTTTAAAAGCAAACACAAGCTAAAAAGAAACAGTTTATATATTAGTTAGTATCCCATTGTCTACTCTGAAATATTTCAGTTTTGCTTTGTATACTAGTCAAATCATAATTAAGTATACATTACTTATAAATGATAAGGTATTATATAAATGTTTTATTACTATTGAAAGTTTCATTACAGCGCCACTTTAAATTGTGACGAGGTGGTACTAATGCGCGAAGAAAATTTTCATATGGTTCTGTTTGATAAGATAAAGCCTTACAACGTAATATTAGTGATGGTCGCTAGAGTGCTCTGATGTAAGTGGCTGTTCAAGATTTACAGGCGAATCATGAGGACAGCCATAGATGGCGTTAAAAACGAAGTTAAAAATGCGTACATCCAAAGAATACATGTCAGAAGTGAAACTACTTTGGCAAACAAATTTTTAAGTCCTGTTTATATATATACAAATCTAAAAGTTTTCATTTCCGAGCCTTAGAGGGAGGGAAAAAGGAAGATATGTTAGGAATTTAATTGTCATTATATTTAATTGTAATACAAATAATTTATTGAAATCTCAAATGATGAATTTTAAATAAATTTCCCACGTATTTTTAAGAAGATGTAGTGTTAAAATTGAGAAAGGTATGCCTAGATGGCTTGAGCAGGTAGAGAGAATGAACGAAAGGAGACTGACAAAAAGGATTTATGAGTCAAGAGTGAATGGGAAAGTTGGAAAGGGAAGATCAAGGCGAAGGTTGCTGAACCAAATCCAGGTCATTTTAAATAAGGGCCAGGTCCAAAGTACTATAAACCGACGAATTTGTATGAAAGGTTTAACGAAAATGGAAGATATGCAAGGATCGTATCAAGTGGAAGGACGTGGTCTCTGGCTACCCCTATGGGAATGAGGCGTGATGTATGTATGTATTGTTTAATAATATTAGAAATTATTAATTAAAATTTGTTTTTGAATTAAAAATTTAGAAAGGAGGAGGAATTTTATATTTTATGTAAAATAGTATGTTGAATGACGAGTGGCAAATTTAAATGCCACATGTTATTTGTTAATATTAATTAATTTATTTATTTACTAAATCCACAGCTTCGTTTTAGGTATATTTTTAAAACTACCAATTCTTCGAAGTAATTAGCAAAAAACGCTGCACATCTTCGTGACGCTAATCATGCTTTTCATCCGTAAAAAAAATTACCCTCATGTGCCTATCTATATATGATTACTTACTTATGTTGCACGTGTGCCAGTTTAGAAACTAAGCTAAACTCTAAAAGGTTTGATTAAACGTATAAGACTTGATAACAAACAACAGTTTTTTTACCTTTATGTTAATTTTATTGTAAAGTTAGTGAATAACTAAATCCAACTAATTTGTAAGAATTCTGAATGTTCAAATCACCTATCCGGATAATGCAGAAGTTTGACGGGCAACGAGATTTTGTTTTCATGCTTAATATATTTAATAAAGTGTAAATTATAATTTCTTGAAAACGAATAATTTCCCCCAAACCGAACTAGAGAAATTCTTATAAAAAGATCTACGTAAGGAATATTATAGTGAAGTAAGGAATTGCAAAAAGAGTTTATTTTGAAGATCAAAGACTTTCCGTGCTAGTCAAAACTTATATACTGAGAATCTTGCAAAAAAATAAAAAAATTGAACCGTATTTTGAATCCGGAACCCTCTACACAACGGAAGTTGAGACGAAGGCATTTCGATGACCTCCTAACTTCGGGCATATCTTTTAATGGAAAAGCAAGAGGCCCCAAAGAAGTCCAGTACAATTTAGATTTGAATTTGGGACCTCACATTTCAGAGATATCCGTGCCGCCACCCAACTATTAATAGTCTTATACTAGGCATAAGGGTTTTATAAAGAGAACTCGACCAGGATTCGAAATTGTGACACTTAACAAAAACCTACATGTCTGTATAATGGGTGATAAGGTTGAATGCTATACCAAAATCATTAAAAGTTTAATTTTGTACCGCTTGTTTACCGGATTAAGAAAGTATTTATAAATATCGTATTTTTGTCAACGCCTACGTAGAATTTCTCTTGTAACGTGAATCTTATTTTAGCACTTTTTAAGATACAGAGGATCGCAACCACAGAATAACGATGAGCTAAAAATGGCAACTTGTGTCAACGAAAATAGAATTAGACACCGCGACGACGGTGAAAAACCTTGAAATTTATTTCACTTTACATTTTTTTACCATGATAATAAAAGCGTTATTATGCTTTACGAAATTAAAAAAAGGATCGGGTTTGCGATGCTGAAATATACAATTAAATCTTTAACCACAAATAAAATGGGAATGCTTATTTTTATTAAAGGCATTTGAAAGTATGTACGGCCACAGACATGAGGTCCTGGGTTCGAGTCCTGGGTCGGGCCAATTCAATAATGGATATTGAGTTGTCTATTAAAATTTTCTCAATATTTGCCAGAAGTTGGGAAGTTGGCGGTGTGTTCCAACCCGGTGCTTCGGAAAGCACGGCTTACGTCGGTCCTGAGCCTGATCTGTCTCCGGTCGTGTCGGATTCCCGTCACATAAGACTATGAGAGTGAAGGAATAGAGAGTGCACTTGTGTATTATGCCCACCAACACATAGTGGAGCAGCGTGGTGAGTCTATGCTCTAATAACCCTCTTTCGTATGAGTGAGGAGGCCTGAGCATTGGGACGTCAATGGGCTGCTATTTACATACTTACTTTACTTATGTTTGATCCCGCTAATCTCTAAAAGGGCTAAATGGCTTTAGATGGGAATTTCACTAGCAATAGGCTGGTGCTATTAGGTGTAACTAAGTCTAATTTTACTTTAGGAAAAGTAGGTATCCAAGTTTACGTGGGTACGACAGTAGTATTCTGTCTACTAGCTGATCTGCACAAAGTCGGCCTTTTCATTTTTGTTATTTATTGCTCTCAGGTTAGGGCCTGACTGTGGTCACACCTAATGGTAAGTGATGATACAATCTAGAATGGAAGCGCGCTAATCTGGTATGAGGCAATTTACCTCTTATAGATTCTATACAACATCGTACCGGAACACAAATCTCTTGCTTGGCGGTACATTTTTGCTGGTAGGGTGGTAGCTAGCGTTGGCCAAAGTCCACCAGTCCAGACTCAGACAAAATAGAAAATGTAATTTATTAAATTTGCTCTACCGGAGATTCAGTCCGGGAACTCTGCTAATAAAGCAGTCATCAACGTTCACTTAAATGTGGGAAAGTACAGTTCCTTCTATTCGATGATATATAGAACTAACATGATGCTTATAGAACTGAGTTGGCAACAAAACTAATACTTAACGATATCTTGGTTAAAAAAGCTATAAAATATTTTTTTTTGGATTATAAATTAAAATGAGACTTCTTCTACGTCGTCCTAAGCCGCAACAACTTTCTAGCCTCTCACTAGTCAACACCTAGATATATTAGAAAATGCTTTTTCGGTAATCGAATCTAGGTCCTCTGTTAATGAAGAAGACATTCAGTCCATTACGCCATCGCGACAAAGGACTATAAGACTCTCTGTAATTTTGTTGTGTCCTTAAATTTTTTTGATTTGTATGATTAATTCACACGACGAATGTATCCATTCTTGAAGAGTTAAAGGTAACAAAGGATTTCCGCGATATATCTAAAGTAACTGAAGTAACTAATATTAAATAGAAAAATTGAAGGCAAAATACAGAGATGCCGCAGTCCGACACGATGGTCCGATCAGGTTGTGAGACCAAAGGATACCAAAGCCAGTTAGGCAATCAATCGGCAAAAATTGCATAACCTGCTTGATGCGTAACATGACGATGCTCACCAGTAAGCTACGACAAGAGAAGGAGGTGGAGATCATAATTCATCTAAAGCAGCGATATATGTTAAGGTTATAGGTATGGTAGGCTCAGCTTAATACGTGGTTTTGTCAAGCGATATAACCCTCAAGGCTTATGAACGTTTTATGCTTTTATGAATCCCACTTCTGACTTATTATAAAAACACCAACTCACATTAACTAACAACTTTTATTCTCTCCACTATTTAAATATACACAACTGGCACTATACTAATAATTACTTTATTATTTGAATTTTCACAATGTAATACTAATTCTCTTTAAAACAACTTCACCGAACAAGTCGAAAGACTATCTTAACAAAATTGTTCCATTCCTTAATATTACCTCGGATTCCATAACATTTCGTAATATTGTTTTTGGTATTTTTAAGTGTTACCACCTAATCATTTATAGTCTATCAGTTTAATAGGTGACATAGATAAATACCGTAATTAGAATTAACTACAAAGTTACAACAAACTGGTTATTAGTATTAGCAAGCAACAAAGCTTCTATGTTCGCTTTTCATGTACACCCACGTAATATTATTACTTAACGAACCATATGACAACTGAACTATACAACTGCTTGTCGTAAATCAGCGGATAATGGAGTGTAGCATTATGTTAACACAACTTGGACCTTTTGCTAACACTTCCTTGGAATAAATAAACCTTATTTTTAAAGTGTTAAAGGTGTTCTTATTGCTTACTGTTCACGGAATTAACACTGTATTGAATAATCCAACAAAGGCTTTTCAAAAGACGTATTGAAAAAGTAATGCATCCTTTTTTTATTTGTTTAATTTCCGTCGTCAATATCCTTTTCGAAATCCAAATATTCTATAATCAAATATGCCAACGTGCTCTTTTGAATTTTGTCATCTGTTCGTTGGCGACAAATCTACCACCAGAAATTCACTGAATGGTTTTTTTTAACATCTACTTTTAATAAGACCTACCATGATTTCTATGATTTGGATATGCTTGACTTATATGTGAGTCTATTATCAAACCCTAATTGTACAAACGTAACGTAACTTATGGACCTTTTAGAGCCTAAAAAGCGGTGTCTGAGATTATTTTTATTTCTCGTACTGATTTTATTATTTACTTGATATTAAATTGCTAAGTACTCATGATATATTTTTCACTTTGAATTAATTTTATTCTTTTTCGTTATATCTGTTTTTTTTTTAAATTAATAATAATGGCCTTTTATTCAAACACTAAATAATTATTTTTTTTAATATAACGAACATAATATTTTACTACTTGTTTATTTGCCCTATCTTGGCAAAGGCCTCTTACAATTTCTTCCATTTCTGCCTATCCCTTGCTAGTCTCGACCACGTTCCTCCACCCACTGCTTTCAGATCGTCTTCTTATCTAGGGTATGGTCAGCCTCGATTGCGTGTTCCATATTTTGGGTACCAGTATAAAACTGTTTTACTTAATTTATTTGTTCCTCGTGCTGTATGTCCCGGCCATCTCCATTTTTGTTTACTAACTGTTTAAGTATCGTTTTCAATTTTGTTTTTTTTTTTCTGATTAATGCGTTCCTGAGTCTTTCTAGCTTCCTTACGTTTAACATACTCCTCTCCATAAATATCTGGCAGGCTTCGAGTTTCTGAATATGTTCTTTCGTAAGGAACCTGGTCCCTTTTTAATTTAAGGTTCGATTTATTAGATACTAATACAGAATACGTGTTTTGCTTATACAGAAACTTAGTTCAATTACCAATTAGTTTATATTACTCCTATACAATATTTTAGATTAGATTCTTTCTTTTAATGTTTATGGAAGAGATAAGGTAATCTTAATAACATAATACCTTTACTCAGGACAACCCTAGTAACATTAGATTTTAAGTATTTGAATTTAATCTTAACGTCCTTTCGTTACAAAATTATATATTTACTTAACAGACATGGTGATTAAATAAATAAAAATATTATATTTCATTTTGATTGCATTGGTAAATTAGTATCAGGAATTTTTATTTCAAAAATATATTACTTAAGTGCTACAAGTCTTATAAAACGATAACGCAATAAGAAATTCTTGCATATAATGATTACTGTAATAACTGAGTATCATTATTTGTCTTACTCGCGTTATGTAAACTGGAAATAATCCTTGGTTTTAAGACCTTGAAATTTACACTTAGGTATAAATTTATGATTATTAAGCAAGATAATAAACCGACTGGTATTATTCGTAATTTAGTCAAAATGGTGGATTTCGGTAGAGAATTCAATTGAAGTATTTTCGGATAAATTGTCAAGAAAATCTTTGAAACACAATTACTTATCGTTAAGCATTAATAAAAATACTTACGAAAGAAAGACTTCGGGACGACACTTCGCCGCTTCTCCCTGAATTTATTCTTAAGTATCCTTCTCTTCAAACGGTTAAGTACTACGTCAGCCTCGTCCACACTTTCTGAAGAAGAAGTGCGGTTAATCCACACAGCACCACTCACTGAATGTCGTCTTTTCCTTGTCAAGACACTTTCCTTTCCATTCCATGGCTCAATTTCCGAAATACCCCGTCTATACATTTTTAAACGCTTTTTCATCTCGCAGTCGGCAGCTACATCTGTCGGAATATTAATAAAGTCGTTGTCTGTTGTAATATTATCGTCTGTTTTACAAGTTCGCCATGTATTTTCCGAGTAAAACACATTTTTTTCTTTTTGTTCTGTTTCTTGGCTCGAATTCTGAGGGGAAGCGGTTGTCTGGCGGAGGTGTGAGGTAAACCAATCCGGATTAGAACTTGGTCTGCCAGGTAAACTTTTCAGATAAGTGTTCAGAAAGGAAACTTTGTTTGGAGGAAGCGTGTAAACAGTATTGGACTTTGATCTCGGTAATGTGTGATATTGATATTCTTTTGGACGATGTAAGGATGTTGCATCATTTAACGATTGTGAAGTCTGTAGTTTTAAATAATTGTTCTCATTTGGTTCCTCATTGTTTGACTCACTAAGCTCATTTAATGAAATAGTTGATGATTCTTGTGAAATCTGAGTCGAATCGAGGCTGTTGTCATATCCGTTCGTTTGACAATTAGATAATTTGTCATTGGAAGTAAAATCTTCGCTGGCTTCGTTATCGGAACTTTTATAGCTACTTACTTCACTCGGACCCTCTGAATGAAAAGGCGTAGTGTCGAGACTATTCGTTTGTACATTAGGAAAACTGTTTATGGTCAGTTTGCTTGGAATGTGTGTAACGGTATCTTTTCTTACGCAACATGGCTTTTTGTCTTCAACATTTTTATTGATTTCAACCAAATTATTGTAAACACGAGTATAAGATATTCTATCACCAGATATAGAATTATGTTTTTTAACAATTTTCTTATTAATAATATGCCTATAATCTTTTTCATTTAAAGATTGACTGGTTTTTAAGCTAGATTCATTATAATCATGACTTTTAATTGATATGTTTTCATCGTTTGTTTCAACTAGTAAGTTTCCTTCAGAGTCGAAAAGTTGTATGGTTGGAAATCTTATACTGGGTGATAGATTACGTGTTCTCAATTCCCATTTTTTTTGACTAGGCTTTCGTAATTGGATACGAATCACGTTGTCATTTATAATTGGGCCATCACTATCACTCGAGGCCTCTTTTTCCGCCATTTTGCAAATTTTTCTTTGTTATTTATGACAGACATTTGTAAGATTACGAAATAAATTCAGAGGTATTCAAAAAAATTGTTACTTAACACTGAAACTGTTTGTTTACACTCAACTGTAAATTTTGGCGTGCTTCCAACCATTCTTTGGCATTCACTTTAAAATAGCACCAATGTCAATTTTGTTTTTCCACATAATACACAATCATATTGTCGTTATGTTAATCATAATTTATATAATTCACGGCACATGTTACTGATTCCAAATTACGCACTGTAATGCTAACTGAACTCACTGTAATGAAAGGTAACCAAGTGATATTGCAATGATTGCATAATTCTCATGCTTGACGATAGTTTGTTGCATCGCCAAACCACTTGACTCGGTTATAATTTCCACGGTCCGAAAATTAACTGCGCTTTAACTCAATATTGAATGAGAACTGACGCGTTGGTTGTTAGCGATAGATTTTACGAATTTGTGTGAGCGTGGGGCTCTGCTCGTTCGCGACTCCGGACATTTCTGCACTGAGAACAAACTGCTAAATAGACGCGAGGCACTATAAATAGTGAAACGCGTCGGCAATCTGGCTGGCTCCCCTTGAACCTAGAGCGTAACAAACATAATCTGCGTCCACGCAACTGTTTACACTGACACAGTTTTTCTCTTGACCACGAGACGTATCCATGTGCACACGTGACTAATGTACAGCTGTCACAACAACTGCAGATGTTCTATCAGTTACTTCATTCCTTAGGATGTAAAACAATTATAGGTTAATAAACATCAAATGAAGTGGGCAGTGAGTTTTGCGCATTCAGAAATCGAGGTCTCGTAAAGTGTTCAAAGTGGGCAGATTAATGATACTTCTCGGTATATTATTTTAACAGACTTACGACCACACATACCGTAACTGTAGCTGTGTTGGCTTCTGTTGCAGCGACTGTGGATTGGTTTTCTACACGTGGGAATATGGGGATATCTGTTTTTCTTAGCAAGCGTCTATATTGCGACAGGTATCTGTTAAACTTTAAGTTAATCCGGCGAATAGATAGGCGGAGATCTCATGACGAGTCTATGTTTTCACTTATATACACGTATATTTGGTATTACATTTTGATGTACGACTTAAGACACAGAATAGGTTTCATTTTAATTTATAATTAAAAAAATAATTCTTTTAATGTATTTTTTGTAAACCGAGATAACTATATCTATGTTATTGTAATTTTTTTCTAAAGTGCGTTAAATATGAGGTCTGCTGTCAACTAAATTACATAAGCATCATCTATTTTGTGGCTTATCTAATTTTACATTAAATTCCAAACTTTAATATACATAGTTTAATAAATACTTTAATTCCGGAAGACGTTTTTGTCAAATATCCCTCAGTGCCTGAAGACTAAAGTCTTCGAACAGTGCGTGTTGCCAGTGCTTACCTACGGAGCGGAAACGTGATCGCTCGCTATGGGCCTCATTCGGAAGTTCAGAGTCAGTCAGCGTGCGATGGAGAGGGCTATGCTTGGAGTTTCTCTACGCGATCAAATCAGAATTGAGGAGATTCGTAGCAGAACCAAAGTCACCGACATAGCCCTACGAATTGCGAACCTGGAGTGGCAATGGGCGAGGCACATAGTCCGACGAACCGATGGACGTTGGGGCCGGAAGGTGCTGGAATGGCGACCCCGCACCGGACGACGCAGTGTAGAAAGATCCCCCACAAGGTGGACCGATGATATAAGGAGGGTAGCCGGTAGCCGCTGAAGCCAGGCGGCGCAAGATCGGGCCTAGTGGGCATCATTGCGTGAGACCTATGTCCAGCAGTGGACGTCCATCAGTTGAAGCGACGACGACGACGACGATATATACATAGACTAAGTTGCGCGGATCCAATCTTTACATATATAATTCATAAGTATGGGGGTATATGTCACTGAACTCCTCCTAAATAGGTGGACAGATTTTGTTGTAATTTTCAACCGAATAATAACGAATTTACACAAATATCCACGGGATCATAACACCTCGGGGAACAGCTCGTACTATTATGTATATTTATGGATGATATACATTAATAATCAGTCTACCAGCTTATACACCTCATAATGAAATAAAAAAAAAGCGTGCGTACAAAGTACACATCTCAGAGGTGAAACTTCTTTGGTAAAGTAATTTTTAGGTCTTGTTTATATTTATACAAATCTAAAACTTTACATTTCCGAGACTTAGAGGCAGGGAAACAGGAAGATATGTTAGGAATTTAATTGCTATTAAAATATCAAAAGTGTCGAAAATTAATACGAAGAATTTATTGAATTCTCTAATGGCAAATTGTAAATAAAAATGCCACGTGTTTGAATGAACGGTTTTGAATTTAAAATATAGAAAAGAGAATTTATGAAATATCTTCACTTTATATTTTATTAAAAGTAGTATATTAGATTATTAAATGCCACATGTTATTCGTAAATATTAAAACTACCTAACCTTCAAGTGAATTAGCACAAAAAACGCTACACATCTTCGTGATGCTAATCATGCGGTTCATCCGCAAAAATTTTGCCCTCATGCGCCTAAAGAGGTTTCACATCAAAAAGTATGCTAAAATGATAGGATTTTGTGTTGAAACTCTGCTGCCTCATTGGGCTAGTGGTTAGCATGTTCGATTACACACATAAGGTCCTGAGTTTAAATCCCGGGTCGGGCCAATTCAAAATCGATATTGAGTTTTCTATTAAGATTTTTTCAATATTTGCCCGAAGTTGGGAAGTTGGCGGTGTGATCCACTCCCGTGCCTCAGAGAGCACGTTAAGCCGTCGGTCCTGCGCCTGATCTCTCTCTGATCGTGTCGGATTCACGTCACATATGAGAGTGAAGGAATAGAGAGTGCACTTGTATAATATGCCTGACAATCCGCAGTGGAGCAGCGTGGTGGGTCTATGCTCTAAAAATCCTCGCTTCTCGGGGTGAGGAGGCCTGTGCCCAGCAGTGGGACGTTAATAGACTGCTACTTACTTTACTTTTACATGTGTTGAAATCCTCAAAATTGAAGTTAATATTTTATTCGTGGTTTGTAACAACAAATCGTAAACTGTATAGTCACTCACTGACAGGTGAGTCAGTCATACATAATAAAAATATGTATGTCACATGACGTTTGTGGATACTACAAACGCCTTTGTTTGTCGATCATTTGCATTGATAAAGTAAGATTTTGGACCGGTTTGCGATTAACTGTGATTTCGTATTGTTGCTAGATACGGACGTCATATTTTGAATTTCATAACAATATTATTGCAATTGTGGAAATCGACGATCCTATGAGCGATTTTCTAAAGTATGAGTTAATAATACCTTAATTGCAACTCATATTTTTACCCTTTCTATATTTAAATATTTTTTAAACATAATTCGACATAAAAAATCGTATTAGTATTAAAGTAAGAAATTCTCACCATAGCCAAATACACTTTTCTAAAATCGATGGGATTTCTGGTTTAACATTTTGCATACCTCAAGAACGGCCTAATCAAGAAATCTAATTAAATACTTAAGTTAATTTTATTGCAAGCTAAAAATACATGACTGCCTCATTGGTCTAGTGGTTGGCATGTTCGACTACAGACTTGAGGTCCTGGGTTTGAGTCCCGGGTCGGGCCAATTCGAAATCGATATCGAGTTTTCTATTAGGATTTTCTCAATTTTTGTCTGAAGGTGGGAATAATTTAGCGGTGTGATCCACCCCCGTGCCTCGGTGAGCACGTAAAGCGTCAGTCCTGCGCCTGATCGCTCAACGGTCGTGTCGAATTGTCGTCACGTCGGACTATGAGAGTGAAGGAATAGAGAGTGCACTTGTGTACTATGCCTGCCAATCCGCAGTGAAGCGGTGTGGTCGGTCTATGCTCTAAAAACCCTCTCTCATTTCATGAGGAGGCCTGTGCCCAGCAGTGGGACGTTAATGGGCTGCTACTTACTTATTTACTTAAAAAAACATTATGAATACAATTTTTTGGAAGATTTACCGCAAGAATACACTACTTTTGTTTATCGCACTTCCATTGTGATTTTTTGTCCTAAAAATATGGGGCCTAATCCAATCGACGTAGTATTTTTTCTGATTAAAATGGTATGGAAACCTATTTTCGGTTTTATGGGGCTTACAGCAAGCAAGCTTTCGAACGTAGTATGTAGATATATACGAAGTATATAGATATATACAAGGTGTTAGGCGACCGCTTACGATAACGAAGAGACGATAGTATTACTGACACCTTTGATGATCGGACGGAAATAAAATCGTTCCTAATTATATAAAAAAATTATTTCTAAAACATTTTAGTAGCATTATTTCCGCTCCATCGTGTTAGTACAACTAAATGAAATTTTAGTTTCATGAAAATTACATTACTAAAAGAAACAACCAGCAATGAAACAATATTGAAAACAGCTGATGTCTTAGCTCGGGTCAACGAACAGCCGCGCCGGCAGTTATGTACTTTTTACGAAACTAGCTTTTCTTTTAACTAGACTAAGATGATGGAGCTTAAAAAATGCTCATAAAACGTTTGAATTTTTTAATCAAAATCAATTTTTTTTCCGACCCATCATCAAAGGTAAAATTAGTATTGTCATCTGTCTTCGTTTCCGGAAGCGGTCTCCTAACACCTTGTGTGTGTCAATACGAGTATATAATAAGAGATACTCGTAGATAGTAGATAGAATGTCGTAGATATAATCAGCCGAAGTTCTATCTCCTTTAAAACACAAGCTTTTTCTCTGTATTTCCCAAGCTATTATTCTGATCGACAATTTGTTTGTCAGTCAGTGTTTGTTCCGCTTAATTTCCGAAAGGGTTGGATCGATTTCCATAAGATACTTTGGATACATGGATATCGTGAAAATTGCTTGCAGTAATTATATTACAGGACATTTTCTAACGAATTTGTATTTGGTGCAGCAAATAATTAATGTGAACTATAACATTTTATTTTTTTGAAAGATAATATGAAAGAACCAGCTCACAGTATTATTCAGGAAAACACAGTAATTGCCGTTTCAATTCATTGTAAGCTTAATTCTTTTATCTTCACAGACGCCTTAAGCGAGTTATTTGTTGCAAAGATGATGGTGTATTGGGTAGAAAATTAAATTCTTCCTCTAGTAATTAAACGCTTGAAGTTCAGTCGAGTTTTAGGAACCACTAATTTTACTATCTAAAAAAAACGATGGGTAATTTTTGTTAAAAATATATCATTTTTCTTTAAGATGAAGGAAACCATCGTAAGAAATTACTTACAAAATATAAGAACGTATAGAACGTCAATTCGATGACATAAAACTAAAAGCATAAAGAACATCTTATTTCACGTGAAAAGTTAGTGTTCCAAATAAGCGCCTTATGTGATGCTAAGAGCAAATATTGTATTTTAGTAAACGCGAGTGGTTTTTCATATTGCTCTTAGAATAGTGACAGGAGAATCTCAATAAAGTAATTGCCATTTCAAGTATATTTCACGATTTAAGTTTTAGTAGTTAGGCTTTCGTGTTGAGATATTAACATTGTAAGACTCGGATTGGATTGAGGTTGTTTCAAGTGGGCTTTGGAGTGTGAGATGTCCAAATAAGATATTCACTCGTAAAAAAAAGAAGAAAGAAAGAAAGAAAGAACGTTTATTCGAATTGTACAACTAATACAAATTAAATAAAACATAGTTATAATAATTTACAATTCAAAAAGGAATTTAGCTCAGCAATTTGCTATGCGCTCTTTTTAGCAGGCAAAGAACGCACAGCGCTGATTTTCAGCTAAATCCTTGTGCGGCCACGGACATCAGCAATACGTCAAATGAAAAGAAAAAAGAAAAACTTAAAACGTAAAACATAAAAGACTTACAGACTAGTGTAAAGATTTAATTATAACACTTACACTAATAACTTAAACTTACAGTACAGATAAATATAAATATATATATTATACATTTACTATAATACAGACACATCAGCCACGAAGTTTTCAAGATCAATTTGTATATTTAGCAAGGATTTTTTAAATTTATATTTAAACGTAAATTTGTTTTTGGAATTCTTTATGGGCGGTAGAATATTGTTCCAGCGCCTAGTGGCTGTGTATTTACTCGTAGGAGGCTTACCGACATAGTTACCTGAAAAAACGTTAAATATTAATTCTCCCTAACACGCTTACACGCTTCTTGTTTAATGTCAATTTTCTTTTTATTTAACAGGGATGGACAATCACTGGTCTGTAAGCCACTGCCGTGTGGTTCGCAGGCACACAAATATGAGCAACGATTAATTTGGTAAATAATTTTAAAAAATCATCAAAAAAATGTGTATATTCAATGCTGTGGGACCCGCGTCAATATCTCATAATATTTGTGAACCGCACCAATATTATTTACTTATTATCAAAAAATCTACAACATCTTAACTAATTTATAGATAGAAAACAAATGAACAAATCTTATACTAACTACATATTTTTTTATGTTTACAATAACATTTGTGGCCTGAACCAATATCCTCGTAACATTTGTGACCGGCGCCAACATCTATATAACATTTGTGGGCCGCACCACTATCCTTATAACATTTGTAGCCCACTCCCATATCCTCGATACCTTTGTGGCCCATCTATAAAAAAATATTGCCAACCCCGGCTATACGAGACCGGTTTCCCTTTTTTTTACCACAAAAATGGTCTTTTTTCATTAAATTTAAATTTAAATTTTTCTGAATGATTTGTAAAATTATATCTGTGGCTAATGTATTTGTGGCGAATATAAATAAATCTTTCCGTCTTATTTAATCTTTAAAAATTAGATGTTGGCATTTTATGTTCAAATTCCAAAATCCAGATCATTTGTCCGCTTAATTCTCTTTTTACCCATCAAGGGGCTTCATTAGTAGTGATGAATAGACTTTCCCGGCAGCTGTAGCTAATGACTAATATAAGCATTTCTATTAAATATGAGCTTCTTTACATTCAAAACTTATAACAAGACGGCCAGTGTAATTTAATTTAGTTTATAGAAAATAAATAAAAAGGTTCTTCCTATTAATATACTGCAATAATTAGAAATTCGTTAGAGAATTTTGATAAATGTCGTATAGTGAAGGTATACTCGTATTTTGCATTAGCTATTACGGGCTTAGAAAAATGGGTAAATCGTAAATATTGTGGTTCGATTTATTACAGTTAGGCTGTAACAGCAATTTAGTATTTTCAAGTTATATCTCTACAGTCCCATTTAGCTTTATAATAAATCAAAACTCATTTAGAGATTTCACTTACGTGTTACAAAACCCTATATTTTTACTCGGGTTAAAAATGTTTCATAAATTTATAATCTTTTTAACCGACATCTAACGCCCTATTTTGAGATTTATACTAAACTCATGTTTATTAAAACAATTTAGAATGATAAATAAATAACTTCTCTCACCTGGAGTAGCCCACAAAGCCCGGCAAATGAGAAATTCTTTATTGCCACCATCTATCAGTTTAAACCCCTGTTTATGGACGACGTAACTGTACTTTGTGAAATTTCCCAGCTTCGCTTTATTGACAATAGTATTTGCATAAATGAATTCTGCGGGATGTTCGGCCAAAACTGAGTTGTCATTTGAATTTTAACAAATTATGGCTTTGTTTAACGTATACTGAATTATATTTCAATATATATTTTAGATTGATATCTAATTTAAACCAAAACTAAACATACTTCGGAATAAAGATTTGTTTAACTAACTAAATAAATAGGAAGAGGTATGCAAGGTATGCTTCCTTATGCAAAGGTCTTTTTTTCCACGCTGGGAAATGTTTTACGCGTCTCGTTTAGAAAAAATCTAAACGGGGTGAGGGACTCGCTGGCAGTAAGCCAGAATAGCCTCTTAAACTCAGTGATACCCTCCCTATCCTTTAATCAAGCACCAGGGGCAATCTACGCTGGTGCATCGGGATACTCCCGCTGGGAAACAAAGGAAGGAGGTAGGAGAAGCGCAAATCTACGCCTCCTCCAGCAGTAAGACGTTAATGGGCAGCTAGATATTTACTTTTCTCTCATCAGGCTAGCACGCTGCCATATTAGAGTCTATAATCATGTACCAGCAGGTGATTTCACCAATTACAGTCAAGTGCTAATCTTTTAGTAGTAAAAGAGATAAATGAATTGATAAAAATGATTTGTCTTTAAATATTTTGAATTAACTAATTGATGTACATAAATTCTACACGTATCAAGAGTATTTATTTACGTATCGAAGTCTGAATTTGCAAGAATTGTTTATGTATCGAGTATTAATTAATCAGTGCACTGTGTTGATCTTCAATTCTGCTACGCAGGAATATTTAATTCATATCAAGTAGCGCTTTGAATTTATTATTGATTCGTTTGTTCGTCTACTCCAATTCACTTTAGATTATATCTTAAAATTACCTTTACAATTTACATTCATCGTCCTAATGTTATTCCTTTTTCTGAAAAAGTTGTTCGCCCTTAGAACTTGCTACCCTTATCAATTAGGAGTGAATCATCCCTATTTCTTTTACAGATACTTTAAATTATAAATTCGTTTAGCTACGGCTGAGTTTGATAATGCTTATACGATATTCCTTACAAAATGTATCAGTTAGTGAAATTGCCATCAAGTTATGACCAGCTGTATTGTAGGAGTTCATTCCCATATACAGTTACAGAAGAATTTGGTCTATAAAGATATCCTGACCAATGCCCACTAAAACCCAGCGGAAACCTCTTCTCCAACTTTAGCATTCAACCCTGGTGTGCCGGATGAATCCGACTGAGAATTCTTGAAGACGGAAAGACTTACACTAATAGACTTTGCCTTATACCTCGCGCTAACTGTTTATAAGCAAATAGCGAATATCTCCTTTTTTTCTTTTCATTGTTTCTAAATTCGGACTTCTTAATATCTGCTCTGTTATTTCAAATATTATATAGTAATTTGTATAAACTTATTGGCCTTATTTTAAGTATATTAATTATTGTATGTAAGAACTTGTTAAAACGCTGTTGGATTATTAATAAATCAAATCAAAATTCAAGTAGGCCTATTACAGCACTTTTGAATCGACAAATATGATATTTTTTTCCACACAATAATTCTAATGTACGTCTGATGATGATGATGATATTAAAGAACGACTTAATATCTAAAGTTACGGGGGTTCCTTCGCGCCCTGATCTGAGAAGAGCCCACAACAATCTCAGTCGGGTATTTTATATAAATAAATAAATAATAATCCCAAAGATGATTTTCAACCACCTTTCCTCACTAAACATAATATGCTTAATTTAATTAACTAATTATGAACTAATGAATTGTTGCAATGATTTTACAGTCAAGCGGTGACATATTAGAAATAATAAAAAAGAATTTCAGCTTTGCCACAAAACGATACAACCAATATAATACCAATCCAATAATATATTTTGGGCATCCACCCGTCAACATTCCTAATGGGGATGAATATAAATATCTTTAGTTGCTTTCAAATATTTCGAGGATACCACTTAGGTATGCGAAATGTATTCGAGGAATCGAATAACAAGCAGGCGAAAGGGAATTCATTGAGAAACGCCTCGTAATGGAAAACTCCGATGGAAATAGATTTTTCTACAACTATTTTCATAAAAGGGCTGAGTGTGTATGAGTAAGCACTTTTGTGTCTATTAACGTGTTCTCGGAAAATGGATGCTTAACAGGCGTGTTATACTTCATTACAATAGCGTCTGATTACATTGAGGAGAAATCGTTTATGTAATAAAAGTATATTGTTTACTTCTCTTTTTCAATTGCTACTTTTAGCTTCCAATATATCAAAGGGTAAAGTATCGTATTAACATCCCACTGCTGGGCACAGGCCTCTTCTTTTACAGGAGAGAGGTTTTGTAGAGCATAGATCCACCATGCTGGTTCACTGCGGTATGGCAGGGTATACATACTCTATAATTATTACCGGGTTTTGCAGGTATCCTTATGAGGCTTAGTTTCACCAAAAAGCTTAAAAGTGTATTGAAAAGAACAATCAAGCACGTAAAATGCTAATATTATATAGAGGAAACTTTGTGTTTTTGTATGTATGTTTATAACGTTTTCACACAAAAACTACTAGACCGATTTCAAAAATCTTTTCACCATTAGAAAGTTGCATTTTCACTGAGTGACATAGGCAGTATTACTTTCTAAAAAAATGGGAATTCCTAATAAAAATGCATTAATATAACCCAAGGTGTGAAAAAATTGTCACAATAAATGTCATGGCGTGCGCTACGGTAATTATTGATGTACAAAACAATGTTGTACAATATTATAGAACGTATTAATATGTACAAAAAAAATCTAGAATACCATTTGTCCAACTACTGTAGTTATGCCACTATAACTACTTTTTTACGCTTTAAAAGTTAATATAAGATCCGACCATAATAAAACGTAATATTCATATATTTGTATTAATCCTCATCATATTTAATTATCAAAGACCAAAGACCGTTTCAGTATCCGTAAAATACTTTTTAATTTATTTAAATCGGAAATGTCATACAAAAGATACAGCGGATTTAAAAATGTCTATCTAAAGAAAATAATTTCATAATATAAAGTAGTAGCTTAGTGATGGCCATATTCATTTTATTCACATGTACACACATGGACAGAAAATATTTTATGTATTCCAGAATGACTGTTTTTTTTCGTTAACACAGTTCTTCTGGAATATTCGATATACATATTTGTATGACTATTCTAAAGTAATTAAAAACTAAGTGAAATAAAACGAACCGTGGGGCACTGCTATTACTAAATAAATATCTTGTACCAGAACAAAACAAATCATATTGCAAGAATCATTTTCCCTTAAGATCTTTAAAATTTTATTCGTGTTACAAAAACAAGAGAGACTGATTAATATTTACAGTCAAGTTGAACTCATAAGATACATAATTTAACATTTCAGTCAACATTATTGGAGTTAATTTATACACGCCTTCGTTAACTTCGCATAATTAATCTTCATTTAGAAACGTAAATAGTCGGTCTAAGAATAGAGTTAGAAATTATATAAGGGCTAATATAATGTTATATTGAATCTAATTGATTTATCATGACTAAGTAAAAAACGTATGAGTCCTAATATTTTGGAATAAGACCGTCTATGGGGGAGTCGCGGGTGTGAGACTCCGCGAGTGGACGAACTTGCAATACCCATTAAAACCCATGGGGACCACCATCAACCATGAGTGGTACGTTGAGGCATTCCTTTCTGGCCTCTCGGTTGCAGCCGGCTCACAGATATTCTACAGGAGTTGTATGAACCTCCGCCTACTGTTTCCTGCACCCTCTCCCTTTGCCGTACCCCCTTAAGTGAGAAGATAGTCTCGCAAAAGGAGCCCAGCCCTGCTAACTGATGAGTATTGCTCCTATAATACTTACCAGTGAAAGGTCTGTGTCAATCAGCGAAGTGGCGAGGTCCCCAGGCGGGACATTCTAAAACCGTGTTTTGGGCTGTGTTTAAGGAGGCACCACACTTGTGACAGCTGGCCGACGGCTCACAGCCAACAGTTTGATACGGGTATTTGCCGAAGCAATCATCACTAGTAAGTACCTGTACCAATCTGTAGGACAGCGATCCTAATGTCTACCCAGCCATTTATCCAGAGGAGGGCGGATCGCCCCTAATATGGCCCCGCCCGCTATTGGGGCCCGATCTCGATCCTCATTCCATCTTTGAGACAAGATTCTGTTAGAACCCTGATCCTCCTTATCTCGTCAGCATCTGGTGATTCCCCTCTGGTTCTTGCAGCTGCTCTGCACTATTAAGCAGCCGTGAGAACTTCACCCCTGAGCTCACGCGGGGGATCACCTGCGACAGTTTGCGACAGCATCTTTCTTTAAAGGCTGACTTCCTAAAACTTTTTTTTGTTATCATTTTTGTTATCTTACTAACCCTCTTTTTCTCTTATATAATCTATCATTCTCTCTACTGGAATAAAGAATAATTTGATTTGGATTATATTCCGCAGGCAAAGTTGAGTGGACCAACTGTATATGTATAAAAATAAATGTTATTTGTTAAATATTTGAGAACCGGTGGAACAATTTGCATACCTTTGAAAATTTGGAACAAAGTGAGATAATGGTCGCAGTCAATTTTTAATAGTATTGCATTATACTTGGTCTAATTATAATTTCTTTTTATTGCGCACAGCTTATCAAAAGAATATCATCTAATTCGAGGGTAAGTAATGATAAAAACTTTGTGCTTGCCTACTAGGTGCTTTTACTTAGAAGGGCGGAATGCATTGGTATTTTTTTTAAGTTTTTGGGCCGTTTACTTTGTTTTAACTATAAACGTCTAATCAAATCGCTACACTGACTTAACCAAAGAAAAAGCAAAACTATAAGTACATTTAAGATAAATAAAAGATGTTGAATAGTTAGAATATTATGTTTTAAGTAAATGTCTATATTACAAGGCATTCTTGGAAATAAATTACAGTGTTTCAGTAGGCTAAATACCGACGACCTGGATTCTAACTGGAATGTTTGATCATGGTTGCCATAGCAAGTCTTTGCTATCGACCGATGTAAAGCAGGGTCTATAAACTCAGGTTGGTGGGTACATTGCATGGTTCTAGCCGTATCTTTTATTACTATTTAATATATACTTTAGTTCTTGTTTGCTTTGACTGGGAAATATTAGTTAGAATGCATACTTACCTTACTTTTGTTCAATCTCTCTAACCCAAGTTGAAGTAATTTTGGAAATTTACCCTCGATATCATGCTCGGACTGCCAATAATAATAAGTTGGGATTTTTTACAAGTTTTTATCTTCTTAAAACGAATTGTAGTCCAACCTAATTTATATGTATGTTATAATCTAATCTAATATTTTATAAGTTCATTTAGCTTCTTTTTATACAGATTGCACTGAACAAGGAAGAAAATTAAAACCTCTCTCACCTCTGATCTGAATGTGGGTATACAGAATGTGCTTGATATTTGAAATTCAGATTGAAGTGTAAAGTGTTCAATCGATATGCTCTCGTGTCATCGTCAGCGAGTCAGCGATTTTTAAAAGGTGAAAATGCATTATCAACTTCAATTTTTATATCATTTTTTTCTAGTGTGAATTTTTTTATATGATTATTTATATTGTTATTAATTGAGAAAGTCGATATAAAGCTGTTCGACGACTTCAGCTACTTTGTCGTAAAGATAATACTACCCGCTTTGTTAGCAGTGCGTTAAATACATATTTTAGCGTGAAGATGGTTTAGAAATCATTTGTCAGGTTGAGCATATGTATTTTTAATAAGATACCGCAATCAGTTTTAGATTTGCCTTCACAAAATTTTAAGAATTGTGTCAAAAACATACTTTTACGAAAACACATTATAATGTAGAAGATTATTGAAGCGATTACTCATTGTAACATACACGACTATCTTGAAAAGAGTACCCGCTGAGTTTCTTGTCGGTTTCTTCTCAGCGGGTTTAACTTTCCAAACCGGACAGAATACTGACGATTCAAAATTGCTTTATGAGCCTACTTGAATAAAGAATATTATGATTTTGTCTTGGTCTGTCTATTCTAAGTTCCATCGTTTATTTAACTAACATTTTATCAATTTTGGACCGAATGATTGAGTTGTTTTTCATCCAAATCAGCGATATGTTAGTTTGGAATTCCCTAAACTTTTTACACAAATAAATGTATTAGTATTTGCTACAAACTAGTGTTAGTTACAATTTCTCACGATTTTCGTCGTGTTCTTGAAATCTGATATTTCAGTGTTTGTTCTTTGCTAACAATAAATAAAGCAAAATATTCACCCGTTCTTGGAAGCATTCCAAATCACCGCTATTGGATGCACACTACTCGGGATTTGTGGTATCAATTAAGAATGAATGCAGCGGCGCATTTCCCCGTCACGAGAGAATTCCAAATTATTTGACAAGTATTTTTCTTTTACAAATTTGAATATTTTGAATTATCCATTAGTATGGATCAGTATTTGATGAAATGCGTTATTATTACATAAAAAAAAAACTATTCAACGGATTTTAATGCCATTTCCAGCAATCCATAGAGTAATTCACGAGGAAGATTTATTTGTATAAAACATAGATATTATAATACAGAAAAGCTGAAAAATTCTTAAAAGTTAACAATCTACGCTAATAATCAAGTAATACTAGTATCATTCGCTAATGAGCTACAGGAGATGGTAGATATTACGAATGAAGCTTTGAAAAGGAAAGGAATAAAAGTGAATGTAAACAAAACAAATATTATGCTTTTTGAAAGAGATGAATTTATGATGAATAGCAATATTTTGATAGATGGGGAACAAGTGGAAGAGGTGAAAGAATTTGTATACTTGGGATGTAAATGTACAAAAGATGGAACATGTGAAAGTGACATTGAAAGGGGAGTCAATGAAGGGAGTATGGCAAATAGTGCACTGTACGCCTTTATAAATAATCAGATACTATCTCAAAGGGCCAGACTGGCTGTGCATAAAGGAGTGTTGGTTCCAACACTTATGTATGGTAGTGAAAGTTGGATTTGGCAGAAGAAGGACTCAAGTAAGATAAATGCGGTAGAGATGAGAGCGTTGATAAGTATAAATCGGTTGAAATTGAGTGACAAAGTAAGAAATAGTGTGATAAGAGAACGATGTGGTTTAAAAGCTGATGAAGTGACTAAAATTGAGAAAGACATGCTTAAATGATTTAGGCACGTAGAGAGAATGAATGAAAGGAGGCTGACAAAAAGGATTTATGAGTCAAGAGTGAATAGGAAAGTTGGAAGGGGAAGACCAATACAAGCTATTAAATACATTTTTTATTTTGTTTATGTCATTTAGATCATAATAGTTGTTCACAGCATTTCATTGAAAGTTAAAAATTTCAGTTTAAAAAAGTTAAAAGTTTCAATTTCAGTTTAAAAAGCAGTTAAACACTGCTTTTTAAACCGCTAAAGCAAACGTATTATCAAAATGCTTGAGAATAAATGTCTTTAAACCTAACCTAGAGGAACAGAGTGTGTGGCAAAGTTACATATGCATTAAATACATGTCGCTGTACCTTATTATTCACATTTAAATATACGCAGAAGCACCTGCATAGATTAGCTCGTAAATAAATGAATTAATTTTGATTACAAAATAAACATCCTCGCTTTTAGTTAAAAACACGTTACAGTTCATTCCTTTAAAACCCCTGCGCCGCGTTTATAGGCGAACGTGTGGAAATTGTCGAATGGTATTAAAAGTTAAACCGAAATTGGCTGTTTTAATCGAATCATCTGGGGCCGAGTGACGGCCGCTGTCGATACAAATGCAATAAAGCGTAGCCATTTCATCTCGGACAAACGATGTGCAAACAATTTTCATCGTACTTTCTCTCTTTGAAAGTCGACAATTGAAAGAGATGCCTGAACAATTGGCTACAGATATAATTATTATTGGGTGTTTAGAAAACTGAATAACAGCAATACTGAAAAACTGAACGGCATACTATTGTGCGGTAAGGCGACGGACATAGAAACTATATTACAACAAAAAGCAATATGTAAGTAAGGTAAGTAGCAGCCCATTAACGTCCTACTGCTGAGCACAGGCCTCTTCACTCATATGAGAGAGGGTTTTTAGAGCATAGTCCCACCACGCTGCTCCACTGCGGATTGGTAGGCATAGTACACAAATGTACTCTATATTCCTTCACTCTCATAGTCCGACGTGACGGCAATCCGACACGACCAGAGAGAAATCAGGCGCAGGACCGACGGCTTAAAATCATTTGTCGGGTTGAGCATACGCTTTTAATAAGATCTACGAATCATTTTTGGGTTTGACTCCAAATAATTCTATGAAATATGCCAAAAGTACAAAAGGCATATTATAGTGTTGTTGTGACCCACAAAACTACAATATTTAAAGGAGTAATCGCTGAGTTTCTTGCTGGTTTCTTCTCAGCGGAATCAACTTTCCAAACAGGTGGTACATATGTTACTAACGGACAGACTAATGACTATTCAAAATCATTTTTTGAGCCTACTTGTATGAAGAATATGTTGATTCTGAGTCACTAACACTTGTCGGAAACAATAACTGGAGCAGAGATCGGCAATCCTTAGGCGAAAAAGAGAATATTTAAGAGACATCATTTGGTTCAAATTGTTTCAGAGATATTTTCATATGAAATACTATGGATGAGGCCTGTGCCCAGCAGTGGGACGTTAATAAGCTGATTCTCACTTACTTATAATATTTTTATTTGTAGACTTCAGACAAATTTCGACATTGACTTTTCGCAATCAAATCAAAATTTGCTATCGGAATATAACAAAAGAATAAAAAGGTTTGTTTTACCGAACATTTTGATACATATAAAAATTTAGTACTTAAAACGAGGGCACAGTTTAATGAGAACTCTCTGAGGTGGGACACGATCAACCCTTTGTTAAATTTCATTACAACAAATCCTGCCAATTTACAATCTCTTTAAATAGAGGTTTGACCTTATTAAAAGTTATTTTATGATTTACCAGCAGACTTTTTCGTTCCTCTAAAGAGCTAATCTGTCTATTTCGTTACGAAAGACGTCGCTCTTACTCATATACCTAATGTCTTAAGGTCTCGTTAAGGAGAGATTTAGCATCAGATAAATCCTTCCAGGTTCAGTTAACTGTATAGGGTTTGGGGCTTCGATATTCATGGTTCGGGCCGTCCGTGTTTGGTGCTTGGGTGTTCAGGCATCAGTTGTTCAGTTATACGGGTTCGGTTCTTCCAAGTTCAGTGCTTTGGTCGTTCAGTTGTTCGGGGCTATACAATGCAATTTCCTTAATTTTTTTTATTGCTGACAGATTAGCGCTTGACTGTGATCTCACCTGATGGTAAGTGTTGATACAGTCTAAGATGGAAGCGCACTAATCTGTTAAGAGGCGATATACCCCTGACGGTTTCTACACAGCACCGTACCGGAACACAAACCGTCTTTGATGGTAGGGTGGTAACTAGCCACGGCCGAAGCCTCCCACCAGTCCAGACTCAGACAAATTAGAAAATACAATTTCATAAATTCGTCCTATCGGGGATCGAACCCGGGGCCTCCGCTAGCAAAGCGAATACTCACACCACTGCGCCAGCGAGGCCGATTTCTCGACGGAATCGAATTCAGAACCTCTGCACCATTGAACCAGCCACAAATAAATAATAATGGATACATAATATATAACAAGGGATTTTATTTTTCTGGGAAAGTAAAAGGTTATGATAAAAAAGGCCCCTGACTGAGTTTTTTGTGGGTCTCCTTAGAAAAGGGTTGAAAGAAGCTCTTGTAGCTTTAATTTCTAAGTCTTTTTCTAATATCATTATCAATGGTAGATTGGAAATGACATGAAAATTATATTTCATGATTAAAAGTCCTGTAAATACCTGCCTGAAAATTCAATAATTGAATATATAAATGTCCTGTCACGATATTTGTCCCCAAAGGAGTCCTAAGCTTCTTAACTAATTCATATAATTTTTCTATCTATGTTTACATTGTTCAATATTTGATTGCAAACCTACCAAATATTGTAGCAAATAGAAGTCGTGAGACAATTAGATTTCTTTTGAAAGAGTCACGCATTTATATTTTCAGAGTAGCTTTTCTAAAGATATAAAATAAGCTTTGTGGTTCTAAGTTACTGGTTTTAAGTTTGCCTGAGCTTAGCAATGAGCTGTTAATAGTCTGCTACTTCTGTATTAACATATTTGAATAAAGCTATACACAAATATGTTATAAAGCTAAGCTTAAGTCGTAAAACTTCCTTGGATTGGTAGAGAGGCGTAAACTTTAACGTTTATAGCGATGTTAACAGTTTCACACGCAGTTTCCGCTGGCAAACTGTATTGCACTTTAATACCAGTAGTACCCTAGCTACGTTTGGAGCAGTATTCTGTTTAATAGTTTTCAGATTCGATTAGCTGCAGAGCCGTTGAAGTTTAATTAAAACTTGTAAGAGCAAAATACAATTTAACAGCTTGACCTATAAACTTAGGGTTAAAATGTTGTCCGACACTGAAAACACATTAAAATTGCGATCTTCGCTATAAATGAGTAATGTAAAAAGGCAATTCTTACGCAAAAACTTCTTAAACTTATTATAAAGAAAGATACTTTTAAACCATTTACGTTATTATTATTAAACAATTTTTGCAATAAAAATTTAATTTTTTTAAATAAATATATAAAAAAGACTGCATTAACATCAAGTTTTATCAAATATAAGTTTAAAAAATGCAAAACCCTCGTCTTTAATATTAGAGAAGAGATTTGTTTGTAAAACTTTATTGTCTCAGAACTTCCCTCTACGTGACATTTGAAACTCTGGAGTTCAACTCGGTATACATTATGTTCTTTAGATTGTATTTTTTTTAATTCGTTATATTTTTTGAATCGAATGACCGATGATATTAATTTAAAAAGTATTTTCCAGGTATTGAAACGGCCTTTAAAATACATATATTAGAATAAGGAATTATATACAGGTATGAATAATATGGTTTGATTATTGTCGGCACCTTTATTATATCTAGTGGCATAACTACAGTAGTTGGACATATGGTATCACGGACTTTTGTAGATATTAATACGTTCTATAATATTGTAAAACATTTTTTTGTTCTATTTTCAATAGTTTCCGCAGCGCACGCGATTACAGATTTTTTGTTACCACACTTTGGGTTACGTTAGTGCATTTTTCTTAGGGATCCCTATTTTTTTTTGGAGAAAGTAAAATAGCCTATGTCGGTCAGCTTTCTAATGGGGAAAATTTTTTATCAATCCAGTATTTTTTATGAGAAAACGTTACAAACATACATACATATAGAAACACAAATGTTTCCTCTTTATAATATTACATTAGATTGAAAATTTGAACAAGATGCGTAAGAGTGTTGGCTAATAGTAAGAGTGGAAATCCCTCTTCTCTAAGAGGGATTTCCACTCTTACTATTTGCAATGTCTCTACATTGTTAAATATTTTTTGTATTTCACGTGTTTTCGTTATTTTCATAACATAAATCTTGAAAAAACGCAGGAAAATAAAATTTCTGAATGTTATATAATGATTTTACAACACAGCCAATATCTCAGTTTTGTCTTTTCATTGTTTCCAAATTCTTACTTCCTAATATCTACTCTGTTATTTTGAATATTATTTAATAATTTGTGTAATCCGTAATTGGCCTTATTTTAAGTATATTAATTATTCCATGTAACAATTTGTCAAAACGCTGTTGGATTACCAATAAATAAATAAATAATAATTGTTGATTAATAATGTAGGAGTCGGATTTTTAATATGCTGTTATTAGAGGTTTAAATATCAGGAGAAATGTGCTATGCAGACGAATTTCGACTTTTGGTTTATCTTGAACACAAATCAAATCAAAAATGCTGTATTCAAGTAAGAGATTATTTATTTTTTATTGCTCGTAGGTTAGCGCTTGATCGCATCTGATGATACAGTCTAAGATGGAAGCGTGCTGATCTGGTAAGAGGCAATTTACCTCTTATGGTTTTAACACAACATAGTACCAATCCCTTTGCTTGGCGGTACGTCTTTCCTAGTAGGATGGTAACTAGCCACGGCCGAAGCCTACCAACAGATCAGACTTAGACAAATTAGAAAGTGGAGTTACCTAAATTCACCCTACCGGGACCTGTGTTGTCAAAGTGAGTACTTGCACCACTGAGCCAGTGAGGCAGTCAAATTATATGGTACTATTTTATGGTCATAAAATATGAGCAATCACTTACAATGTACAACTGATGTTAATATGATGAAGACTGACTTAAGGCGGTCATCCCGTGTGATGGGCTTAAAAATATTTTTTTCATTAATTGCTTTCTTAACATGTCTAGAATACGATAGTTAAGTGATTGAATTCGAAGTCGTTTTCAAGATACAGCAGGTAGAAGAAAGAGCTGTTCGGAGCGCTGAGTTGGCAGTTGCGGTTTCCGGGCCTATTGTGTTTATACCTGACTCCCCTTTTATACACATCTAAACAGGCCAGGATTGACTCAAGAGCTGAATAATCATATTTAAAAGAATTTCAAGAGGAAGAGAGAGGAATACTCTATGGACCAGGCACCGCTGATTGAGGGTAAGTTGAGATTATTATAGTTTTAAACGGACTTGAAACTTTAAACCCGTTTTTCTCCAAATTGGGTTATTCCAACTTTCCTCCGTCGTATCTCAAAAACGGCTTGACTGATTGACTTGAAATTCATAGGACATACTCAACACATATAAACGCATGGAATAAACTTCTAATTTTTATAGCACAAAACCAAAAAAAAGACTAAATTTGCGTCTTTTTTTAAAACCGGAATCGTGGAGGAAGTGCGAGCTCATTTTTTTGATTCAGAGGTGTTCAGAACGCTGTAATTTAAGTTCTACACAACATTTTAGCTTAAAATTTATATTTATACTGTCGAAATATAATTCAATAAATGATAATAAGCTTAAAGCTCTATCTATTTACTAGTCATGGAATAAAAATCCCTAAAAAACAGGCCGTCACATGGAATGACCCCTTTAAAATCTGAAGGTACGAGTTAGTTTGTGCTCAGTTCCGAGGAGAAGCCACATCAAACTTTTGACATCAAGATATCCTTGTGCTAGCGTCATTAAAACATTAACAGATTTAAATTAGAACAATACAATAATTACCGGCCTTTTTATCACGTATCTTTCAAATTTCTTAATTTTTTAAATGACATTTTTGGAACGTCTTCAGGGATTTTATGATAAATAAAGACTACTAGAATTTATGACAATTTTATTTTTGTATCTCAGGTTCTGAGAGGTTTTTTCATGTCGCTGGAGTGTGCTTTTATGCACATGATAATGGGTCAGGAATGTGCGACTCTGCAAGAGAGAAGGCCTTGCAGTACCCACTTAAACACAGTAGAACCCTCTTTAGCTATGAATAAAGCACCATGGATTCAACTTTTGAATTCGGCCCAGGTGTCCCGGATGAGTCCGACTGAGGTTCACGGAGGCGGAGGACGTACAGGCGCTGCCTTGTACCCCACGATCTTCGGCGGTAGAATGTTATAGGATCATGTTTACTCTCAGAAGTATGAATATTTTATGCAAATAAATCTTTTATTGGATTTTCAACTATTATTTGTCATGACGAATAGGAAGTAAATACTTATTATCACAGTCAAATATTTAAATCAAAAACAAGACTTAATTGGACTCAAAGCGAATGTTAAATTAAATATCTTATGTAATTATTTTAGACGCAATATTTGGATAGCTTTAATAACATTTGAAATTTCATTTAACGCAATTGCTGATAGCCCTTTCTCGACGTTCATATTTATTAGATTACTTTAGTGTCCGAGTAAAAGTTAAGTGCCAAAGCTCCGGGCAACTGACTAACTTTATTATTATCAAAGCTTTCATTCACTTTTAGTTCCATTGGGTAAGTCAAATGTATCACGGTGTCTAAATGGAACCAGAAGGGCTTTGTGTAAATTAACGATCAAAGAAATCCATTTTCAAATTTGTACTTAATCATTGCTACTTGATCAGCACAAATTCGATAGTTATAGAAAAGATTTTAATGAATGAAGTATAAAGAATAGACCTATGCTAACGCAGATTTTTTTAGCGGTTTTAAAGAGAAACAATTCCATAATACATAATTGTTACGTAGCTTTAATCGTTTATACAGAAAGCTTTCAAATTGAAAAAGCTTTTGCAAAGTTTTTCATTGATGCAATAGTTTATAACTTTCCTCGATAAGTGAGCTATCCAAGATTAAAAGCATTTTAAATTAAAACTCAACTTTGCAAACAAAGAATCAGAAATATTGTAGCCTTCTAACATTGACTTTTGAAACATATAGACATATTTTATTTGAACTTTTTGCTATTTTAAATCTAAATATAACAGTTTTTTTTAAATAATAATTTAAATAAACTTAATATACGTATACTACTTACATTTTATTGTGATAATAGGAGGCGTAAGTTTGTTAAGAATGCAATTTGCTCCGCATTTAATGCTCCCACTTTTATCGTCACGCCTGTGACATTTGCGCGCATTCCGTCTTGCAGAGCACATTTAAGCTGGAGAATTAAATTTTTAAGATATCATTTAATTCACTTTACAATTCCTACATAAAAATAAAATTCAGGTTTCTGTGCACTGTCAAAATAAGGTCTTTTTACTTAAACGTGTACGAAAGTTTACATAATAGTAAAGTTTTTATGTCCCATCTGTACATTAAAACGGGTTGATTATAATTTATACTGATACATTTCAAATATTCTAAGGAATGACATGGCTTTATATGTAATCTGATGCGGCTGGTTTCGCTAGAACACATAAACAAACGGATTCACAGCTACTGACAATTCTAGTTAATAAATATAACAGTAACATTCTTCTCTAAAAATACTTTTCTTTTATTTGTAAAGTATATTCTAAAACGTTCTTATTGCATACCGATTGGCGATTGACTGTGATCTTACTTGACAGTACAGAGAAATGTATCGATCACGCTATGGACGAGGGGGATAGAGCTGAATGTCCTAAGGTTGGATTCCAAGAGTTTCATCTGAATTTGCCAATTTAAACAAGCATTGCGACTGGAAGTGTCGGACCCAAATGTTTAACATGACGTGTTAAGAGGTAATTGCAGGGTCTCGTACTGAAATACCAATTGTTTTGCTTAATATTATGTCGGTATTGGAAGGCTGATAGCTAGCCGTGTTAGATACCCCTCAGCTCTGTAAATCTAGATAATTTCTTTATTTTGCCCAGCCAAGACTCGAACACGGGGTCACTTATGGATTTCTCGATTTTTGTGACTATTACAATACCACTGGAAATCTTCTAAAGAATTGCCACCACCGGGCGATTATATTGAATTGCTCGTGTCAAATACTGGTTGATATGGTACCATTGTACTGTCTTAACACAATCGGTAATATAAGCATCTCTTTCTTTTTAAGTCATAATGTGTATTATCTATTTCACTTCTCGGTAACTGTCATAATACAATATGTGACAGAGATAAGACCAGACAATAGAAAAAACAAAAATAAATCAGTTACAAAGTGACCGTTAGTAACGGTGTGAGCTGATGAAATCAGCCTATAAATATAAGAGATAATTTTTTTATTATCTCGAAGTTTAGCGACACGACGCTACAGCAGAGTCTTAATTTTATAAACAAAAGATAACATTGTATAGTTTAACTATTAGAAAACATAACAATCATAACATCTGGTAGTCTTTTATGAACAATTAAGTCAACAAGCGCGGACACGTTTCTGGGTCAACTTAAAAACACGGTCGGATAGTCAAATGGTTACGAGTAGTATTATTTTAAGGTGGATCACATGGGTTTGGACCTTGGCGAATCTGTGTAGAAACCATAATAGATAAATTGCCTCAAACCAGATTAGACTGTATCATCATTTACCACCAGGTGTAATCATAGTCAATAACTATTCTGTCAGGAAAAAACCCAGTGAATTTGGTTTGCTCATATTGCAAATGTCCTGGTACCTACTTAAAAAAAGACATCTAAATACATACATACAGTTTTAAAGACACAGTTATCAGTTCTTATCGGTTTAAATAATATCCCTCTTACGTACACTACTGTCATATTTATTGAAATTAATTTTGGAAAAGTTATATACCAAAACATATATTTACATACGTCAATTGTGACATTTGTATCAAATTGCGAACCTTTCAGTCGTATTTCCTGCTATTGGATATAATTTTGGCGTAAAAGTACGCCGATTTAGGATTTTATCTACACATGCTGTCATTTTCCTTTTTTTTGGGATGAATTTTATTTTCCACTTTTTAAAGTGTCTTATAAAGAATTCTCTTGCAAAAATTGATGATCAAAGCCTACCAGTTAAAATTGAATGTAGTAAATTCAGGCACTCTGAATAACAGTAATAAGTTTTGAAAATTCGTTCACTAAATTGTTTTAGTTTCGATGCACAACATATATCGAGTGTGCAGTAATTTGTTCATTATATTTTATTAATAGAAAATTGGTTTTAATATAGCCTGAGTGCATTATACTTAAATTCAATGTAAGCTATGATTATACAAGAAATTAATAATGAAAGGAAATAAGTGTTATTTGATGGAAATACGTTGCTTATGCACGTGTTAACTACTAGTTGACATGATAGAACAGATCTGTCTCAGCTAGGGCAATCAGAAATATTAACATCTCTTTCTATTTAAGTCAAAATGTGTATTATCTTTTTCTCTTCTCAGTAACCGTCGTTACAAAAATTACCTAGAGATAACACTAGACAATAGAAACAAAAAAAAATAGTTATAAAGTGACCATTACAAACGGTACGTATGTGTCATCGAAGGTCGTTAAGTTTTTCGTGGTATTTTATAAACTGTGAGTATTTATTAGTGATAATTTGTGTTTTTGATCATATAAGTGACGTGAATAACAATGAAAAACTTTGAGGTAAGTTTAAATTTTTAAGATATGAGCCTATAGATACAGCGGGATTTTTTTCACTATCTCAAAGTTTAGTGCAACATGACGCTACACCAGAGCCTTAATATAATGAACCAATGATTACATTGTATGGTTTAACTAATAGCATACATAAATATCATAACATTGGGTAGTCATTCATAAACATTTATGTCCCATGAGTCACTTTAGCGTCATTCGACTCGGGGGGCAATCGACACAAAAACGTCCGTGCGGGGCGAAGAAGGCAAAGCTTATTTTCGTTAAAAAGCTAGGGAAAATTACGGGGTCTATAAAAAACGCGGCCGGACCATCTAATAGTTATGTATTTATAGATATTTCACTTCGTGGCGTAGAAAAAGCAGAGCTGCTCCTGAAATATATGGTTTTAACGTTATAAAAAAAATTGTCCACCAAAAAGGCGATCGACTCGCTAATTAATTGTTATTAATAGAGTCGGAAATAATTTGGAAACCGGGTAGGATAATATTAAGTGGGAAAGCGCAGTGCACCATAAATGCCAATATCAAGGATTTCAATTCGGAATTGCGCTCGTAGTAGACAGTTGGACAGCTAGCATTTCTGACAAACTTAGTCATTACGTAATTGCAGGTTATTTTCAGACGATAATAAATGTAATACTATTTTTTATAGAGCTAAATGTACTGTTAATTTACATACTGTTAACTTGATTTTAAGCACATCGTGTCGTCTTTAGACATGTATATATATGAGCCAGCCGAACGTCTAAGTTTAATAAATAAGATTTCCATGTGGTATTCTTGAATCTTTCAAGTATTTGATTATAATGGCCACAGCTGACTTACAGAGATTTGATAGCAATTACCAGTGCGTTAAGTTTCAAATAAAGGATCGTAATATTCGCTTATATCTTATTTTTTATTATTATAACCAACCTTATGGAGTAAAAGTCCAGAGTTCAACCAATCAACCAATCAACTCTTAGCTTACGTTAATGTCTATCTATCTATCTATGGTGTCACTGCACTTTTACAATGTCAAAAGTTTTTTCATTCATGCCTGTGTGATATTTAGAAGCTTAGCAGCTTCGGAATTCAAGGGATTGCGAAGTAATAATTTACGAGCTATATGTTATGTGTTTAATTTTTTCCTTTAGTTCTAGTTTGATTTACTCTTACGTCGTATTTCGTTGTGTGATGTCAATTAACTGGTAATAACCTTAAAAAGTGCATTATTGCAATAAATATATTTAGATACATTTCTCTAATAATTATGATTAGCTTTTAAATCTTAGCTTTTCTTACTTTGTTGCTATTTTTTATTTATTTATTGCTGAAGATAAGATTAGTTTATATCTAAACTTTGTTCTGTAAAGTTATTGGGGCGCACAAGTGATCACTTGCTAAACTAACAGTGTCTAATTGACGAGGGTGTCCCGCAAATTACGAGTATGGTTTACAGATAATACTTTTTCCCTTTGCAATGTTTCCAAACAAGATAACAAGTAAGGCCTTTTATTTGTAATGTCTTTTATTCCTAATTAAGTGATTGTTAAATACACTCTTAACTTAATAGCTCAGCATAATAAAAATAAGCTGGTAAGTTGCAGCCTATTTCTAGGAACACTGGCCTCCTAACTCATAGTTGAGGGGGCTTTTAGTTAATACGCCCATCACGATGCCCCAATATGGATTGGCACTCTAAATATATTCACAAATTAGCTGCAACCACGATATTAACTGCATCCCACGTAGTTCTAGACGTTTTCTGCGAATATAGGGGAACCCGTAATCGACCGTCTCCATTTCAAAAGGAGCCACTTTGCTAAATTTCAGTTTAATCACGAATAGTTTTGAAGACCTCCATGATAGTACAGTGTTGTAAAACAATCTTCCCATTATTGCCATCTTAATTAAACAATTTTATGATGCATCGGTTGTGTGGTTTTATAGACAACGGGTTTGTTTTATATTGCTGACGGAATGACCGTGATCACATCTCATGGTAAGTGATGATACAGTCTAATGGAAGCGCGCTAATCTGGTAAGAAGCAATTTACCTCTTATGGTATGTACTCAGCATCTTACCGGAATACAAATTACTTTGTTTGGCGGTACGTTTTTGCAGGTAAGGTGTTAACTAGCCACGGCTGAAGCCATACCAGTTCAGACACAGACAAATTAGAAAGTCTACTAAGTCGGACTATAGATTTATTTTTATTAACATAATTTCACTTAGTTTTTAATTATTCCCTTTCAGATTATTAGACACACTTATATTCATAATCTAATCAATGTACGACGAATATATATGTAACTAATACACATTCTAAATTCGTAATATCATTTACGTAGAATGTCCGACATTAGTCAATTTGAGAATATTCGACAGCTATTGAATAATTCTTGATTTCACGGAGGACACGAAAGAATTTTTTAAATGGCTTCAGTAATTTTTAGCCTGATTATAATAAATTGTTAAAAATAAAAACAAAAATTCAAAATGCAATCCTTTTTTTTTTAAATATTAGGGAAGACATTTATTTGTAGATATTTTTTGGCTCCCAACTTCCCTATACAAAACATTTAACGTAGTTTTGTTTTACTGTGTAGTTTGAGTCGGGATACATTATTTTCTTTAAATTCGATATACTCGTATCTTTTAAAAGTATTTTACTGGAATTGTAAAAAAGTAGTTATAGTGGCATAACAGTAGTTGGACATATGGTATTATGAACATTTTTGTATATAGTAATACGTTTTATAATATTGTGGAACACTTTTTTGATCTATCTTTAATAGTTTCCGCAGCGTACTCGATAACAGATTTTTTGTGGCCAATTTTTTCACACCTTGGGTTACAATAATATATTTTTATTAGGGATACCTATTTTTGTTTTAAGAAACTAATATAGCCTATGTCGCTCAGTGAAAATGCAGCTGAAATCGTTTCATCGTACATACGTACTTACATACAAAAATACAAATGTTTCCTCTTTATAATAATAGATTAGATGTTATAACTTTAGAGTCTTTTTAAGATAGATATGATAGGTATTTGCAAGTTCTTTTTATTAACATTTTATATTAAATGCAATTTTAGTAAGCTCATAGAAGATATTAAAAATAAAGGTGAAGTAGAATAAGGTACATGGCATATAGAAAAACGTTTTCCTCTGTTTCCTTCAGTAGCAAAAAGCTTTGAACTCAATTTGGAACGTATGGTACTGAAAGATATGTCAAATATTTTACATATGAGTGATGTATTACGTAGCATGGGGAGCATTTATTATAGCCTTTTTTTGCAGGTAATTGAAGTGTATAGAAATACGTCTAACTGATAAAGTTAAGGTGATGTTAAAGTAAGTACTTAGCGGTATTTCATGGAGAATTTAGGAACAATTACGGCATAAGTGTGATATGGTATTGAAAGAAGGAAGCTGTTAAATAATAGCAGTAGAGGGCAAATTATCAAGTATTTAATTTAAATAAACATGCTTCCTTATTGTCATTTCTTTCACAGTTTAAAATAGAATTTTATTTATTCATAATAACATTTACTTATAAAACAAAACGAGCGAAATGCACTATTTCAATTTAAAAAAAATAACAAACTTGTAATGCTACATTTTAGGATGAAGAATGGTCAGAAATCAATGGTCGTGTTAAGTATACGTGTCTTTAATATTATACCATATTCGGTTTTGGATTTGCCTCTACATAATTTGAAGAAATATGTCAAAAACATCTATTAACAAAAGGGATATAAGGTTAGAGATTATTTAAGGGATAAAAATGATTGGACATGATTCCAGCTGCACACAAAGCTATATCTAAAAGAGTAACCGCTGAGTTTCGTGTCGATTTCTTCACAGAGGAATCAACTTTCTGAACCAGTGGTAGATTTTTTAGCAAAGGACAGACTATTGTCGATTCAAAAATGCTTTTTTTACTTTAATGTTGGTAAAACTTACAAAGTCGTGTAACTGTACATTGCTGTATTCCATTAATTTTATTTGTAACTTTTTAATTAAAACCTTTTTGATGACAGAACTAGCTAACATGTCTGTTGTTCTCAGGATCAATGTAATAAAGTTTAATGTACTATCACAAACCGCAATAATAACTTTATTCACTTAAAAGCTGCATCTTGGAGAACAATAAAGCTCCTCTATACAAAACGTTTGCATCGCGTGTCAAGAACACCACACGCCATAACTTTGGCGCTTTGTGCAAAGGAGAATATTTTCGTGTCATTATTTACCATTTTCTTTGTACACTACTAAACGTTCGTAAAGAAAATGAAAAACTAATTCACTTTTATTTAAAAAATCTTTCATTTTAAGACAAGCATTAGGAGTACTATTTCTATATTGAAAGATAATATCCAAACCGGCTAGTCGCTTTTTCGTTCACTTACTTTGCATAGTTTGCGATCCGGTGGAAATCTAGAGAAATTCAGATTGAGCTTTTAATCTTTTTTGTTTTTTATTATTGAGAAGTTAGCGCTCGACTATGATCACACTGCTGGTAAGAAGGAATTTTCCTCTTACAGTTTCGACACAGCACCATACCGGAATACAAATCTCTTTATTTGACCTCACATCTTTGCTGCTTGGGTATCTAGCCACGGCCCAAACCTCCTACCAGTTAAGCTCAAATTAGAAAATGCAAATCTCGAAATTTGCCTTTCTGAGCTACTCGCTCCCTTGCGCCAGCGAGGCCGTCAACCTAAACTATTAAAATTATAATCAACCAGACCAGTCAAATAAATCATCAAAATAGGACCAGTCTCTCAGGGTGCTCAGTGATTTAACAAGTGTTTAGCTATATAATAATTAGAAATATAAAGATGAGGAATTTCACCATCATTCTTTATAATTCGTCGTCGTCTGAACCGATGGACTTCCACTGCTGGACAAAGATCTCTCTTAGTGAATTCCTTGGCCCGATCTTGCGCCGTATCCAGCGGCCGCCGGCGACCTGCCTTATGTAATCGGTCCACCTGGTGGAGGGTCCGCTGATGCTGCGTATTCCGGTGCGGGGCCGCCACTCTAGCACGTTCGGGCCCCAACGTCCATCGGTTGTGGGAACTATGTGTCCTGCTCATTACCACTTCAACTTTGCAATTTGGTAGGCTACGTCAGTGACTTTACTTCTCCTACGGGTCTCCTAATTTCTGATTTGTTGACGTTGGGAAACCCCGAGCATAGCCCTCTCCATTGCCCGCTGAGTGACTCTGTGTCTACTTACGAGCCCTATAGTGAGCGGCCACGTCTAAGAACCATATGTAATCGCTGGCAACACCCACTGTTCCAAGTCCAAGTTAGTCTTCAGGCATTGAGGGATAAAAAGATGTCCTGTAGTTTTTCGAACGCTGCCAAATTATATAGTATAATCTTTATAATTAATCAATCATTATTCATAAGTACAACAAGGAAAACTCATCGTTGTATACGGGGATTGCTTTAGAGTGGGTTAGAGTAATTTCCCTGCCCAGAATCTAATTTGGAAAATCTACTAGTGAAGCAAGCACTTTCAAGAAGTTCTATTTGCATATTAATATTAAAATTGTAGCAACTTATAATTAATCAAAATCATTGTTGTACTCAAGGGGTCTATCAGCCGAACCTGAAGGGTGTCTCTTCCATTTTACGCAACATTAGCGAAATAAATTGCGTCCGTTCCAGTTCTGAAAGTCATAAATCAAAGAACGACAACAACAACAACAATAACCTAGTCTGGGTATAAAAATGTTTTACTGCTTGTCAAAGTAAAAAAATTCGTATTTCTGTTATTCGACTCTACTTCATATATACTTTCTATTTACTTAGTTTACACATTATTAGTTCAATAAGAGCTAGAATAGTAAGAACTTTCTTTGTGTTCCTGTGGAATAAATAAAGAAATTTACTTTTTAATTTCGGCAGCAATAATTACCTTGAAAAACAAATAGTCTTTTTTTAGAACTTCACACAATTGCGAATTAAAGAAATATGAATATTACTTTACTTAAAGCTTACAGTACCTATTACGATTAGAATGTTATGTTGAATTTAACCACTAAAAATAATTGAATAATCTTATATCCACGATAAAAGCGTGAATTTCAAGGAAACAAGTTTACGAAAAGTAATGTCTCTTAATATATTTGGAAGGTTTATTACTTATGAGGTCTTTAAGCTTCTTACAAAAAATATTGGGCTATAACGTAAAATATTACTAATGGTGAACTCAATAATCTTGTGAAAACAACATGTGACTGTAACGTAGCTATTTTGGTGTAACCAAATAGTCAGGCGTATTTTTATAGTATAAGGAAAACAGTAAATTAAGACTTACAGCCAAAGCCCTCCTTGTTGCTTTTTTTATTGTTGACAGGTTAGAGTTTGGCTGTAATCTCATGTGATGTAAAGTAATGTAAGTAGCAGTCCATTAACGTTCCACTGCTGGGCACAGGCCCTTCTCACTCATATGAGAGAGGGTTTTTAGAGCATAGACCCACCACGCTGCTCCACTGCTTGTAGGCATAGTACACAAGTGTGCTCTCTATTCCTTCACTCTCATAGTACGATGTGACGGAAATCCGACCCGACCAGAGGGAGATCAGGCGCAGGACCGACGGCTTAACTTGCTCTCCGAGGTACGGGGATGGATCACATCACCAACTTCCAAACTTCTGGCAAATATTGAGAAAATCTTAATAGAAAACTCAATATCCATTTTTAAATTTGCCCGACCCGGGACTTGAACCTAGCGCCTTATGTCTGTGGCCGAACATTCTAACCACTAGACCAATGAGGCAGTTAAGTGGTAATTTACCTCTCATGGTTTCTATACAGCATCATATCGTAACGCATATTTTTAGCTCGTTGACTTGCTGGTAGGAAAATAGTTCCATCCGAAGCCTCCCACCATTCAAGACTCAGAAAAACTGCAATTTCCTAAATTAGACCTGCCGTCATTCACACCTAGGAGGTCTTAGCGAAGCAACTTGCACTATTGGGTCAACAAAGTCATCAAATTTTTTCACATTCAAATTGAAAACATCTTTATACACTATCACTAAGACCTACACAACACTTTTGAATCGTCAAATATTTCAATATCCGTCTGATGATGATACTAAGGAACGACTTCTAAAGTTACGAGGGCATCTTCGCGCCGTTTTGAGAAGAGCCCACAACAACAAACTCAGACGGTTGTAATTTTTTTTCTTATCACTACAATATATATTTTTAATTTATTCTATATCGATTAGAGCAATTCATTCACTCACACTGTTTATTTCTTTTAATTAGTCCTTCAAATCATAGAATGATACCTCAATTAGTTTTCTTTTAATAAACGATTAAAAATTTATTACATGACATCTTTGTAACATCTTCTGGGATTTTGTTTTAGAAACGTATGTAGTTACCCTTGAATGAATTGTCAATTTTATGTAGCCTACTAGAATTTACAGCAATTTTTTATTATTTCTTAAGTTATATGAGGTGCATTACCTTTTTCTCGTAAAAGAGGCAATATTTTTATGAACGTTCAAAAAGTTTTCCAATATGTATACGTCGTTTCATATTATACATATTAAGTAGGTAAGTAAGTAGCAGGCCATTAACGTCCCACTGCTGGGCAAAGGCCTCCTCACTTCAAGGAGTGAGCATTTTCAGAGCATAGACCCACCACGCTGCTCCACTGCGGATTAGCAGGCATTGTACACAACAATATATCGATATCGATATAGTGGGCGATAGTCTGCCAATATTTAAAAACAAATTTAAAAAAATCTTCTTCGCCCAATACTAGCTTCATCTTCCTCAGCTTCCTTTTACTTTATGTTCTTTAGTTGGTCACATTTGAATAATTAAATGTTTAAGTTAGTTGTCGTTGTAGTTATAGTCATGTTCCTGTTTTTCACTCTATGTAATAAGTCATTTTTTTCCCAATTAGTGTAATTTTAATATATAAGCATGTTGAGGCTCCAAGTAAGTAGGTTTACTTGTAGTTCTAAAACTTGTTTTCTTTAAGATTTATTTGTAATTTACTTTTAGATGTATCCTGTTGGTGCCCTTTTTTATTTTAAATAAATAAACAAGTGCACTTTCTATTCCTTCACTCTCATAGTCCGATGTGTTGGGAATCCGACACGACCGGAGAGAGATCAGACGCAGGACCGACGGCTTAACGTGCTCTCCGAGGCACGGGGGTGGATCACACCGCCAACTTCTCAACTTCAGGCAAGTATTGAGAAAATCTTATTAGAAAACTCAATATAGATTTTTGAATTGGCCCGACCCAGGACCTCATGTCTGTAGTCGAACATGCTAACCACTAGACCAACGAGGCAGCATTATACATATTAATAAATATAATATTACCATATCATCCTTAACAATCTTATACACGCTAAAAGCGCGGTTCAAAGTAACTATTACAGAGTTCCAAAATCTGACCCTCATTTTACCCTTCCCATGTAATTATTCTAAACTAGTTACGTAAATGTCTTAGCTAACTTAGATCACACGAAGTAATGAAATTTGTTACGTTAGCGTAATGTTTGGCATAGTTTAACATCTATACAAATAGATAAAATTGGAGTCTAATTTTTTTTGATAATATAAAAGTTATTGCATAATAAATAACCAATGTAAATTGGTTGTTGACATTAATTGAAATCGAGTGATAATAACATTATTCGCCGCCCCAGTTGTCGATAACATCACGTGTCAATCAGTTATAATATGCCTTTGTATTCCAAAATTTTGTGGGTTTTATGTGATTTTAATATACATAGAGGAGTTTTATTACATATTTCAGACTTAAATAAATCAAATCAAATCAAAATCAAATCAAAAATATCTTCAAGTAAGTATATTACAGCACTTTTGAATCGTCAAATTATATTTTTTTCCACACTCTGATTCTAATATACGTTTGATGACGGTACTCAAGAACGGCTTAAAATCTAAAGTTACGAGGGTTCCTTCGCGCCCTGATCCGAGAAGAACCCACAACAAACTCAGTCGGGTTTTTTTTTTACCATCATCATTACAATAACATATTAGTTTACTATATTTTAATTAAAATTAGAGCAATTCGTTCACTCCCAGGCGTTTCTATCGTCTAGGTAATCTTGCAACTTATAATACGATTTTTCTATTAACTTTCTTTTAACAAAGACTTTGAATGTATTAATTGACATCTTTAGAACGTCTTGTAGGAATTCATTATAGAAACGTATAGAGTTACCCTTAAATGAGTTGTTAATCTTATGCAGCCTGTTACAATTTATAACAAGTTTACTGTACTGTACCCACTGTAATCTGTAAATATGTAATAAAACTAGATTATATGAGGGAACCCGGAAGTATTAATTAGAATGTTGACATTTTTATTTTTATGTACCGTGTTGGAGTTTTAGTAAAATTGTAATTGTAAAACGTAAAGGAAAATGGTAAGAAACTGTAATAATAATAATCAATTAATGAAATTAAAATATAATCTAATACTACTAACTTTTTTTGTGTTCAATAGTTATGTAAACTAAGCAATTGTAATAGATATTAACATAAAGTTACATGCATACGAGTACATAGCATCACGTCTCATTCCCATAGATGTAGGCAGAGACCACGTCCTATCACTTGTCACGATCCTTGCATATCTCCTTCGCTTCTTTCATTCTCATTAAACTTTTCATACAAGTTCGTCGATTTAGAGTACTCTAGACCTGGCCCTTATTTAAAATGTCCTGGATTTGGTCCAGGAACGCTCGCCTTGGTCTTCCCCTTCCAACTTTCGCATTCTCTCTTGACTCATAAATCCTTTTGTCACTCTCCTTTCATACACTCACCTTTACCATTTTTTTTAAATTTATGTGGATATAGTCATTTTTTTCTGCTACGCAAACAAATGAACATCACTTCTTTTTCATATTCCAGCGCACATAGACCGGCAAAGTGTCTAACGTCACTTCAATGCTTATAAACGCATTTCCGCACACTCTGCCACGCATTCACCCACGCACTCCCACACATCCACCCACGCATCCACCCACGCACACCCACGCATCGACCCACGCATCCATAAGGTTGTGGACATGAATTATTAGACCGTTGTCCATAGCAACGGTTTTGTCAATTCATTTCTAGGTTATGTAAAGATGTCATCTATAATATAAAAATGAATCGCAAAATGTGTTGGTAAGCGCATAACTCAATAACGCCTGGGTCAATTTTGACAATTATTTTTTTTAAATGTTTGTTAAAGTCTAAGGATATTACGGTGAGAAAAGTTCGAATATTTGCAGAGGAAAACCTTAAAAACAGCCCTTTTATGTTTCCCATACAAACGTTTTCTATCTAAAATGTAGAGTCAATTTGACCTTTATTGCTATTCAATGAAGTTATACATAATAAATTACAAGTACTCCTAAGGGTTCCTAACGTCAAAGAGTCAATTTGCACTTAATTACCGCCTAACAAAGTTCAAAATCAATAGAATAGTCACAACCCGACCAAAGTGAATAGTCACAAAATGTAAGAGCTATAGATATTTAGTACTGCTGTACTTCGCTGATTTCGAAAATCTAAAAATCTGTTAAATCTTTTTGACAGAATGAAGTCTGTCGGGTCTGCTAGTTATTATGTATATTTGTCGAATTGGGAATTGTCGAACTCAAGAAAGACTGTCAGTTTTAGAATTGTGTGAGTCATAAAATTTATGGAATACTATATGTGTAAGCATATTTTGCATAAACTTATTTGCATTAAGTTTTACATATATTTTTTGTAATTTTTGTCATCATTAAAATACAAAATTTCAAAACGTTCCCCGCGGTTTAAAATTTGCTTAAGTTACTTTTTACAAAGTCTATGACGATCTATGATGTTCTTTTTTTGTTAAAATTTTTATTTATTTCTTGATTTTTAGTGAATCTGAAGTGCACTAACAAATTTGAATATGTGTACACGTAAAGAACGTGTTGCTCATAAGAGGCAGCACCGATTAAATGAAACAACTTTACAAAGTGAAATTTATATTTGTACCACCGGACCCGAGATCGAACCCGCAACCTTATACGATACTGGTCGGTTATTTTGCCACGCCGCTATCGACAGTCTTTTATATGGTAATCGAGCACATCACTAATACGCAACAGTTCCCCCCCCCCCCCCCCTAGACTCTACTACCACCGTTTCACACGTAATACACCTTATAATATTGCAATGCAGCAACGAAAGGTATGGTCATTGCCATTTGATTACACTCTGTTATATAATCTGTCAAAAATCACCCTTACCGTAAGCCGTTGAGGAGTTCCATTGATCTTCATAGTTGACTAGGACATCACTTGACCATACCGGCGTTACGGTAGGTTCTGCCGAGTATCGTTAATTTGCTCCTAAGAATTGAAGAAATCCGTTACTTTGTCAGGGATCCCATGATCAGAACCTAACCAATCTATCATCAAATAACCCTTGAAGTATATCCTTTCCAATAAAAAAAGAATCATCGAAATCGGTTGGTGTGATCTTGAGTTATTCGTCCAATTGTCGCGCACAGGCTTAATGCAAATTTAACACTTATCCGGTTTTCTCATGGATGCCATCATCCGAATTGGATTTTAAAAAAATATATAAATAATTTAAAAAAGACCCTACGACAAACACCTTCTTTCATATAAAAAAGAATCATCTAGATCGGGTAACCCAGTCGGAAAGTTATTAGGTAACAAACATAAAAATACAGACGAATTGATAATCTCCTCCTTTTTTGAAGTCGGTTAAAAACAGGAATATAACGATGGCATTCTAAAAAAGGAAAGAGAAATATTACATTAAGGACACAAAACATGTAATCTATATTTAAACTTTTGTAAAAGTACTAAAAATATAGTAGAAGTAGTATAAATAGAACAATATTGTCATACGATACTTTTAATCCGACAGATTCAATTTCATTGTAGTGGCAATTACTTCTTCGAGCAGTTTATTAAGTGGGTCATCGGAAATTTTATTAATGAAGTTTCATAGATCTCAGGTAAAAACACGGCGCCTTTTTTCCTTCATTAAGCTTTCTTCCTTCATAGGTTTCCCTGGCGAAATTATTATCGTCATTCATTACCGTCCCAATTTGCCGGAAAAGGGTGTGAAGTATAATCGGGCGTAAAATTACTTCCCTGAGACTGATGACCGCAAGTAAGCTAAACGAAGTTAACGTAATAAACCATCATGGACTTCATGTAAAATATTGCACACTCTGTTGAACATTATTTTCTTATAATATAAAAAAATCTCTTTTCCCAACATAACCAACTTTCTGAACCGGTGGTAAATTAATAATAAACGAACACTAATAACGAGTCAATAGACCTTCTTGAGTAAAGAATGTTTTGATTTAGATATTAAGAATAATAAAAACTAATATTCAAGTAGACTTTTACAGCACTTGTATATCGTCAAATTCTTTAATTTTTTCATGCGAATGCGTTTTATCTATATCTTCTTATATTCGTTAGTATCGCTAAAACTCGAGATCGGTTGGACTGATTTGGCCAATTTTGTTTTTAAATAATTTGTGAAAGTCCAGGGATAGTTTATGCGGCGAGTAAATATAAAGAAAATGCTATGAATGTAGGAAAAACACGATCTCGTTTTCCCTTAGAAACTATTCCTACCTGTCACACATTTGATGTTTGTCCCGATGTTTAGAAATCATTTGAATTTAAAAGCCGTTTAGAAATGAAATGAAAATCAAAAGAATTCTTCTTTTTTATTTCATTTTGGCATTTGACGTTTACCACTATTTCCAACAGTTTCTGATCGCAACTAAAATATTTTACGGATTTTGGCGGAAATCTGGGTGTGAAGGTAGCTTTTCTTGATTGCAAATTGTTTTTTATTTATTTATGCACCAAAAAAAAGTCACAGCAAAAAGATATTAAAAGTTAGTATACCTTATCCCTTAGGAGATGTTCCTTACAGGAACCCCGTTCAGGTTATGTTCCGGTTAAGTTTTGGTTACATTTTTTACTAAAGTTGAAAGATCCTGCAATTATCATTTGGCTTTTTTTAGTCCTTCTGAAGCGGTACAAAGTCTGCAGGGTCAGCTAGTACAAAATGAAGACGTGTGTTTTTTATGAAACTGTTGTAGTGGCCTTGGCTATTCTGTCAAGCCTTACCCTTTATCCCTACTTCGCAGCCGCTTGTAATTCGACATGCGATGAGTGGACAAGAACATTTGTGGCGAAAAAAGTTTCTCTTTATAAAGTGATTCCATTATAAATATTTACATAAGAATGTGCAATAATCATACTTGTTGAAATGAATCTAAAATGCTTGAGCGTTAACGAGTATTGTGTACAAAGCTTTTAAAATTTCAATTCTCTTATTACTTGAGTTGCAAAAAATGTACAATACATATATTTGTTATTTGTTTTAAAAAGCCAATTGTTATTTATGGTGGTATCCTCATTAAAACACTGTGTTAATACGTAGCGAGAAGCTTAGGTTAAAATGAAAAAAAAAAAGAAATATCTGCAGTTACGGTTGCATAGTAATTCAAATCAAATCAATTCAAAATATCTTTATTTATGTAGGCATATTAAAGCACCTTTAAATCGTCAAGTAATATTTTTTTTTCTTTTCCACACTCTAATTCTAATGTACTTCTGATGATGGTACTCACGAACGACTTAAAATCTAAAGTTACGAGGGTTCCTTCGCGCCTTGATCTTAGATAAGCCCACAACAAACTCAGTCGGGTATTTTGTTACCATCATCATAACAATATCATATTAGTTTGATTTATTTCAATTCAAATTAGAGCAGTTCGTTCACTCCCACGCGTTTGTGTCGTCTAAGTAATCTTGCCACTTATAGTATGATTTTTTAATAAATTTTCTTTTAACAAAGACTGAATTTATGAATTGATATCTCTAGAACGGCTTGCGGGAGTTTAGTAAAGAAACATATACAGTTACCCTTAAATGAGTTGTTAATTGAGTATCTAGTTAAGATAAAATTAAAGTTATGTTTCAAGCAATTCATACAATATTTTAACAAATTATATACAAAAACCTCAAGATTATATCAATTACTGAAAATCGCATAAAAATATGTTCAGAAATTTGTCAGTTTATCGCGAACAAACAGACAGGTTAACGCGGCGGAAGATTTAGTGTTTTAATGTGTACGTAAAACATTAACTAAGTACTCGTATATACAATAGCCTTTCATAAGAATCTGTGTATCTATAAGTGAAAAGCGCAAGGAATTAGTGCAGTAGTTTTTCAGTTTATGGCGAATAGACAAACAGGCAGACGTGGAGGAAGACTTTGTTTCAACACAAGTTTATAAATTTGCAAGTTTCGTTGAAACCGATATAGATATGTCGGAGATTAGTAAAAAATGAAATCCACTCACAATTAACTCAAGATGTTGTTTGTTTGAGTGTAATGTACAACACAATCATATCAGAATTAAAAAAAAAGTCTTTATTTTGTCATTTTATGGCGCCAGTGTGCGTGTAAAAGAAACGAATACATGGAGCGAAAGTGCGAAAATCCGCTGCCCTACGTCCGTGTGCTCGTTGACCCAAGCGTCAGCTGATTTTTTATTTTGTGTTTCATAAAAATATTTTTTTTTTTTGTAATATAATATATTTTTTATGAAACTTTTGTTTCATTTAGCTGTACCAACATAAAGGAACGTAGATAATGCTAATAAAACGTTTTAATAATACGATATTTTTAATCAGAATCGATTTGTTTCCGGTCCATTATTATAGGTGTCATTAGTACTATCGTCTGTCATTATTTTCGAAAGCGGGCTCCTAACACCTTTTATATTCTTGTAGCCTGTTTGAAACTATTGACTTTGTTTCAAAATAGTTATAAAAATGATTTTATTTATATAAGAGACATCCAGGTATCTATTGACTAATCACGATGTCACTGAAACCATAAGGCGTAGAGATATGAAATTTAGTAGGAATATTCCTTTTGCCGAGTTTGCCGAATTCGCCTAAATTAATGAAAATGCTACCCATTTAAACCAATGAAAAAAACATTCAACGCAGACGAAGTCGCGGGTACAGCTTGTATATATATATAAGAGATGTCCAGGTATCTATTGACTCATCACGATATCACTGAAACCATAAGGCGTAGAGATATGAAATTTAGTAGGAATATTCGTTTTTCCAAGTAGAGGTCAGCTAAGAACGGAATTTGCGAAATTCCTCCCGAAAAGGGGGTTGCGAGAGTGCTAATTAAAAAAAATGTTCACATTAAAAAAATTTAAACTTACATTTACAAACTATATCTTTTATGGTATATAAATCTAGGTCAGACAATTTTGGCACAGCAAATAGCTCATTGAATTATTTATACACATGTTTCTTATTTGTAAAACAATTTGCCTAAATTAATGACAATGCTACCTAAAAAACATTCCACGCAGACGAAGTCCGGGTTCAGCTAGTAATATATAATTGGATAGAGATAATGATTCATTTTATTAGTTATAACTTCTATCGATAATCCCTAGTACTGACAATGTTTTTTTTGTTATTAATTGTTTGTAGTATTTTAGGTCAATGAAAATATTTTACTGTGGCCATACGGAAAATTGTTAACATGCCGAGCGGAGAGGGCGGGTTACAAAGTTTTTTAAACGATTATACATGTATTATATGTTTTATTTCTGTCCCACCCTCGTTAACGATCGTGAAAATCACATTGAAACAAAAACGTGACGTTAAGCAGACGGTTATATTCCCAGTTTCTGATTGACGAGGGTATAAAAGTGTTTCGGACTCCAGTTACTTCTATTATTTGGCGACCGATGTTTGTATAGCCTCTTTGTATCATTACTCTTTTTTGAAAAGGCTTTACGGGTTGATATCCATTTACGCCTCTTTGTTACGACATTCCATTGTATATATTCTAATTACAGAGTATTATCGGATTATAAAGCAGTTTTTATATGGAACAGTGCCTTACAAGTGCGTTTTATAATCTGAAGGTAATATTTAAAAGACTTTATATTAAGGCACATCTTTAGTCTAGACTAAAGATGTAGTACACTATTAACGTTAACGTCTCGAATAATTGAAGATAGATAAAAAGAACATTCTTTATTGTATACCACAAACATGACACAAGTAATACAGAAACAAACTTAAAATAATAGTACAATTATCGACTTTATAGCTTATAAGTTATTTCTACCAGGGAACCTTAGAATTAAATTGGCTAGGAGGATTCACCCGCTTGTCATCAGTGTGGCGCAGCTATCGATTTAGCGCATCACACTGTGGTAGATTCTGTGGCCTGGGGACCTCAGCGTCACCTCCTGGTGGCGTTAATCGGCGGCGACCTCTCGTTGGGGAGCATTGTAGGCGCGATGCTTCCCAGTGAGAGATTGTGGGCGGAAGTGGCCTTCTTTTGCGAGACGGTAGTCTCGCTGAAGGAAATCCACGAGAGAGAGAGAGAATGCAGTGAATGCTCCCCCTTACCGCAGAAGGACGCGGAATACAAGGCCGCGCATGTTTATGCATATCTTCCCGCCTCCGAGAATCCTCCGTCGGACTCATCCGGGACACCAGGGCAGAATGCGAAAGCTGAACACCTGGTTTCTCACTAATGGATGAAGAAGGTTCCGCTGGGTTTTAGTGGGTATTTCGAGACCTTCCATCGCAGAGTCCCACACTCCAAACTGGTCGTCGGTCAGGGTTAGTATGTAAATTGCATTTTCCAGAGACAAAAAAAAAGGTGGGAGGTTGTGTATGGGAAAAAAGGCTAGGTGGTGTCCTAATTAATAAATATTCCTACATTCTAATATATGCATGTCTACATACATATAAATAGACATACAATAAAAATAATAATATACTAAATAAATAAACATAGAACAAATAGATGTCGTCATTAAGAACATGAAGAAAATTAATGAACCTTAATGAAACCTTTAATTTCTTTCGTGAATAAAACCAATAATTTAGGATATCTTGATATCAAATGCAACTCGTTCCTCAATATTTTTCTAAAAATGATTTTATTTAAAAGGCGTAAAACAAATTTAAAATGCGTCATATCGTCGGAAAACACGGTAATAGTGTCGCATTATATTTTATATAATTATATGATATATTACTTAATATGATACAGTCCTAATTTATTGTAATGAATTCTTTTATCATTTAGCTATCCAGTGGTCTCATTGAATATCAGATGGAGGTAATAGACATGTAGCTACAACACCAAACTGTATTCTCAGATTTTGTTATCATTCGTTTTGAATTGCTTTTCTTGACAGTTTTAAAGACGTATTCACGTCAAAAAATCACTTCCTTAACCATCTAGCACGAATAAAGAAACTTTTAAACCTTTTATATGAGCATATATGAACATTGAAAAAGTTATATTGAATTTGGTTAAACGTTAAAGTAGGAATTGAATATAGGCATCCTCACAGACGGAAATTGAACCTTTAACTGGTCAGTCGGTGGCTAGTTGAGTACTCGTACTTTTAAAAGTAAGTAGCTGCCCATTAACATTCCACTGCTGGGCCCAGGCCTCCTCACTCACGCCCAGAGAGACGGCTACTCACACCCTTAAAGCCGTAAAGTATTTTACAAATTGTAGTGAATATAATAAAAATATAAGAATGTATTGTCTGTAAATAAAAGTAAACAACGTCGTCTTGTTATAATTCAATTTAAGTTTGAAACAAAACTTGCAGTCGGCCGATTCTAACTCAATATAAACTGTTTCATACAAACAGACCCTGTCATTGAATTCGACGGTCTGCGGTATGATTGAATAGAAATTCAATCAGGACGAAGACATAGCAAAGTTGATTAGGAAATTATGAACTTTACTTACTGTCAAACTTACTGCATCGAAAATTGATATCAACGCTACAATAGAAAAACGTAGTAACTCGCAAAATATTGTTTTAATAAAACTTTAGGATAATGTAGCTTCAATCAATCTGATTGTCAACAAAATATAAATATGTCGGAGGAATATAATAAGAGAGAAGGAAGCATAAAGCATATGGGCGTAGGGTTCTCCGCCGACATTGTCTTTAATGGCACCCATAATTTCTATACTGTGGGCGTTGATGGGTAATGTTGGTGCAATCAAACAGTTTATTAATTAACGCAGATTATAATGTTCAATCACTTAATGTCCCCAATATTAATTTACACAAACTTATTAATAATAATAGCTAGGAACGCGACAGTTTCAATAGTCGACCGCTCTGGCGAACTGTTACCCGTTAACTACGGAGAGACGCGCGCCGGACTGCCATTATTGACTCTGCCCCACGCCGATAGACAGATGGCGCCAGCGTTCCACAGACTATTGCACTCCGACAAATATATTATCCAAACATGATTAGACAGGTCGATAAATAAGGAAGTCTTAATATTATATTTATTTGATTGTAAAAGTAAGGTTGTTCTGATCTGATGAACAATTTTGTATTTGCAGGTCACTACGCGTTTGATTATCAACGTCGATCTTTATCTGTCCTTTCAAAATAGTAGTTTAATATTTTTTAAAAGGCGACATACTATTTTTGTGTTTTATGATGGAGTCGTTTAGTTGGTTATTGTCACTTGTTATTAAATTACGAGTGATTGTAAGAAGTGTTACACGAAAATGAACTTTAAATCAAGGTCGGCAAAAATTTAATTCATTTACAATAATATGTGATAAGTTTTTAATCTTTTTATGTTAACATCAAGCTAATACACAGGAGAGAGTTAACTTACCTCTTAGATTACAACACTTAATGTTGTCGAGTGTAATTTCTACGAGACCCTTGGAGGGAAAGTAGCAGCCTTAGCATCCCACTGCTGGACACAGGCCTTCTTCTACATAGTAGAAGAGAGAGGGTTTTTAGAGCATAAACCCAGCACGCTGCGGCGGGTATAGTGCAGTCTCTATTTCTTCATTCTCATAGTCGACGGCAATCCGACACAACCAGAGGGAGATCAGGCACAGGGGTGGAGGACACTGGCAACTTCCCAACTTCGAGCAAATCTTAAAAGACTCAAGATTTATTATTGAATTTGCCCGATCTCCTGACCACTAGACTAATGATTCAGAAACTCACTTAATATATCTCTTACTTGTATAAGCAAATTGAGCAGTTAATTTTGAAATATAAAATAGGAAGAGAACTTCGTTAGCAACCTTTAATCCGAGGAGGTGCTTCGGTGATGGTTTTCCGATTCTATTAACCGCTTAACGGCTGAGAGTTGATTAACTGCGGCGGCTGAACTAAACGATCTTAATGCAGGTTTATTTTATTTACTCTTGTGGTATTTTATATTCAGTACCTCCTATTACCCTAGTATTTTTCTATCATTAGAAAAAAAGAAAGTAGAAGAAACAAAACTCATTTATTCATGTAGGTATGTGGCTNTATATATACTAACAGTAGTAAACCTTAAACTACGACGAATAGGCCAACAGCTCAGGCTATGCCATTTGTCAGTAAGACAGCTGGCGCTGATTTTCAGCTGCAGCATTTTGGTGACATCACGGTATAAATAATGAGAAAAATAAATTAATGTCAAGTAAATTAGGACTATATAAAATTAATAAAAACTAATAAAAAAGAAATATATACGTTGACATTACGTTTCCCTAACAGGATAGGGGATACATATATGTGAAAAACTTAATTAACACATTGGTCAGGAGTGTGAGACTAGGCGAGGAAGTTGGCTTCGCAATAGCTACTAAAACTCAACGGAATCCTCTTCATCCATGAATGAGAGACCAGGGGTTTAACATTCGCATCCAACTGAGGATACATGGAGGTGGTCTTGATAACCGTTTCTATGGCATTTTTGTTGTAACACGTGTTTAACGTGATGGTATGTGATATTACAATCTTAGATGTTACAGCGCTATCCAGGTAAGAGGTATATTATTTCTTAATAGTTTTTAGACAGCGAAGTTTTGCAGGTAGGGTAGTAACAAGCCACGCCAGAAGCCCCTCACCAATCCAAGCCTAATAAAATATAGTTACTACAGTCTTCTTTGTTCACATATTAAGTATTCGTAAGAAGTTTTATAGCCTCATCTATGGAAAGCTCACGTAAAAGATTTATATGTGCTTTCTGTGTAAAGGATTTGTTAATTTCGTGTTAGATGGCGTAGAAAATGCCTTCGATTTTTAATATTTCATTACTTATTCTAACTACATTCTATTATTATTCTATTTTTGTCTTTTTTTAATATTCTCTGTCATGTAATGATGCTAAGGATAGTAGTTAAGATTTTATATTAAGGCTTTGTATTAATTTTTTTTATTTATATAAAAAAATTGAATAACGAGTATGTTCGGGACGGGTTGCTAAAGGCTACAGCTGATAATCGGCGCCATGAGTCATATTTCTAGCAATTGGCATAAGCCGGGCTGTTTTGCCCTTTTGAGGCTATGTCGGGGTTTCACAGATTATATTTTTTTGTTTAAATGTTGTGCAATTATTATTATTGTTCATTGTTTTAAGTAACATTGCTCCGAATAAAGCTTTCTTTCTTTTTCTTTCTTTCTACAGTAGGTAACGAGTAAATAAAAAAAGGTATTTTTATTTACCTTTCTTTTTATTTATATGCCTAACTCTGATATGATGATGTGTATATTGATAAGCAAATAACTTACTGTAACTTTGTTGCTTTTCTGGTTATAACTATTGAACATACGGCGCCGATAACTTTTGTACCCTTTGTTTATATCTATATATTCTAGAAGTTTCTTCCCGTATATTATAACTGCCTTACATAACGGTATTGTTAGATATGCTATTATATGATAACAACGTTATTGTAACATTTAAAGGCTTGAGTTTTCAATAGACAGTTAAATTAATATTTTTTTAAACTTGTATAACTATCTAGTATTATCCACTACTAATTTAAAAAAATATATTTGAACTTGAGTCGATGAATGAAGTATTTTATTAACGATTGAAAATTGAAAGAAAATATAATTAAGGTATAATATTAAAAGCTTTAATAGTAAGTGATATTTCCCATAAAATAAAGTTAATTAATGACTGTTATAAGATTAAGATCGTCCGCTAACAATTTAATAAATTTTTTAGAACTTAAGTGGACACGTAAAAAATAATTCTACTAATGAGTAAAAATTTTAAAAGATACACGTAAGGAGAGTGGAAACTCATAGTAGGAAGTGAAAAAGAACAACAATAAAAAATATTGTGTTTTTATTCCATAGATTGTCCGGTCGCGTTTTATTGGCCACCGTAATTTGCCCGCGCGTTTTAACGGAAAAAACCGTCACCTGGCCAGCCGAGGCGTTTTTTGCGTCGTCTGCCCCGCCGGTCGAATGAAGCTAAAATGGCTCTTGGGACTCTTCATGAAAGACTATCCACGCTGGTTTTCAAACGGCAACCCGGTTATTCAATGTTATCTTTTGTTTATAAAATTAAGACTCTGCTGTAGCGGCATGTTGCGCTAAACTTTTAGATAGTGAAAAAGTCCGTCTTGTATTTATAGGCTCATATATTAAAAATTAAAACTTACCTCGAGTGTTTACATTGTTATTCACATCACTTATATAATCAAAACCACAATTAAACACTCTTAAGTTTATAAAATTGCACAAAAAAACTTAACGAACGGTCACTATGTAACTGATTTATTTTTGTTTTTTTCTATTGTCTGGTGTCATCTCTACATATATTTTTTTACGAAAGTTACCGAGATGGGAAATAGACACATTATAAGTAAAAAACAAAGAGATGCTTATATTTCTGATTACCTAAGTTGATACAGAACTATCGTATCATATGAACCAGTAGTTGACACGCATAATCTACTTTAAATCGGCCATGTCAACCGGTAGTTGACATGGGCAATATAAGGATTACGGTAAAGGGATGATGCGAGCCGTGGATGCCGCTATATTGGCATTAGCTGCTCTTTCGACTCTTGTAAATAATTAGCAGCCCAGTAACGTACCATTGCTTTTAGAGCATAACCCATCACGCTGCTCCTCTGCGGATTGGCAGGTTTATTACACAAGTGCAGTCTCTATTCTTGCACTCTCACAGTCCAATGTTACGGGAATCCGACATGATCGGAGAGATCAAGCGGAGGACCGACAGCTTAACGTGCTCTCCGAGGCACGGGGGTGGAGCACAACAACAACTTCCCAACTTCGGGCAAATATTGAGAAAAACTTAGTATCGGTTTTGAATTGGCCCGACCCGGGACTCGAACCCAGGCCCTCATGTCTGTACGAATCTGTCGAACATGCTAACCACTACACCAATGAGGTAATGTCCACCTTTGAGGCCATGTAAAAAACTTTCACTTTAGACGGTAACTATAAAAAGCTTTATTATTAAGCGAATCACAATATTCTTTTCGCGTTTAACCTGTTAGATGCAGGTGGCGCAGATTGTTCTAGACCAGCCATTCATTCCCTCCGTTTTGTTATTTCACTCAACGGCTTGATTTGCATGAAAAACCCACTATTCTCTACGAGTTTCGTGTACAAAAAACTCGACAATGCAATTTGAATCCTTTTTTTGCGTTACATGCATGTACGTACATAAATTATATTGTATTAGTATAGACCCGCGTATCCGTTTGCGTTATAATTATCTAATTATTTATTCTTATTGCACATATAGTAAGTAGCAGCCCATTAACGTCCCATTGCTGGGCACAGGCCTCCTCACTCATAGGAGAGAGGGTTTTTAGAGCACAGAGCTGCCACGCTGCTCCACTGCGGATTGGCAGGCAAGGTACACAAATGTACTCTCTATTCCTTTACTCTCATAGTCCGATGTGATGGGAAACGGACACCATCGGAGAGAGATCAGGCGCAGGACCGACGGCTTAACGTGCTCTCCGAGGGAATGGGGTGGATCACACCGCCAACTTCGGGCAAATATTGAGAAAATCCTAATAGAAAACTCAATATTGTTTTTTTTTAATTCGCCTGACCCGGGACTCGAACCCAGGACCTCATGTCTGTAGTTGAACATGCTAACCACTAGACCAATGAGGCAGTGCACCCATACAAAGTTTAAAAAGAAGAGAATTACAAAATTAAAGATAAAAGAGTAAAAAGGCGGTCTTATCGCTTAGAGCGATCTCCTCCAGACAATATTGAAGCTTATGAAAGTACTGGGTATGTGCAATAGCTCAACCTATTATAATTACTACTACTAGAAAAATTAATATAGACTATACAGGCATACATATATGTTCATAGATAGATATATACACATTTCAACACAACTAATTAATTATGTTTATTTATTTAAATAGGTTCAAAACGTACTTTTGAATCGTCAATAGTTTATCCGTTGGTAATACTCCTACCACCGGTTCAGAAAGTTGAATCCACTGAGAAGAAACCGGCAAGAAACTCACGGTTACTCTTTTAGAGATAGTTTTGTATGTTACAATGTGTAATATATTGCTTCTGTGAGCAACTGGAATCACGTTTTTTCTAATTATGTAGCTAAATAAGTGTCCATCAATTTCAACACAATTAATTACTTTAAAACTACACATACCGTTGCGAAGCGTCGCCACGTCGCCTCTTTCTCCACTCGAGTCGGCGACTCGCCGTTTTTCGTTTTACTTAACACATTTGATGTTTTACATCTGGTATGCATCCAGGCATGGATAGTTTATTTTATAAGTCAATTCTTACTTAAAACGAACGAACTTGTACGAACGTCATCGCTACAATTTAAAAAAAGTATTCTTGAACTTGACTGTAGGATTACAAAAGTATTTTATTAACATTTGAAAATTTAAACAAGATATTTTTTATAGGGACTATATTTCTTGTCACCAAAATTTATGTTTGTCATCAAGTTGTATCACCTAATTAATAGATCTATTGCTACGAAATATTTTCTTTCTCAGATAAACAAGAAGTATTCCCAGGTTTGAATTATGAAATTAATGTCAATATATGTATGAAATATCAGATGGATTACCAATATAATTGTAGACCTATTTACCAGACCCTATATCTCCAGGATTTAAGTGATTCAAATCAAATCAAATCCAAAATATTCTTTGTTCAAGTGGGGTCATAAAGCACTTTTGATTCGTCAGTAGTCTGTCCGTTGGTACTACATCTACCACCGGTTCGGAAAGTTGAATACGCTGAGAAGAAACTGGCACGAATCTCAACGGTTACTCTTTTAGAGATAGTTTTGTATATTGCTTCTGTGAGCAACTGGAATCAAGTCCAAACATTTCTAATTATCTTAAATAATTTTCAACAATATGCCTTTTGTTAAAGGGTGTTTTTGACATATTTCTCAAAATTATGTGGAGACAAATCTAAAACTGTCTGCAGGATTTTATTAAAAATACCTATGCTCAACCCCACAAATGATTTATGAACCTTCTTCACTCTAAAATATGGAATTATAAATTTGTTTTTATTTCTTGTATTAAAATTGTGTATTTCACTTTGTTTGCTGTACAAGTGAATATTGTTACGGATATATAAGACATTATTTAAAATATGTTGCGACGGTACCGTCGAGAATGAATATTTCTATGAATTTTTCTTTTAAAGAAACACGAGATCCTAATAAATATAGTTTCAATGTCCGCCGCCTCACTCCATAACAGTATGCCGTAAGACATAATGCCATGATAAAAAGTAAAATACACCATTTAAGCAGTTTCAATATGAGTGTATTATCTGTCTTTTATAACAGCGAATTATGGTTAACGCTTGACTGTCATCGTACCTGATGGTAAGTGATCATACAATCTAAGATGGAAGCACGCTAATCAGTTAAGAGACAATTTACCTCTTATGGTTTCTACACGGCATCGAACTGGAACACAAATCTTTTTATGTGGCAATACGTCTTTGCTGGTAGGATGTTAACCAGCCACGACCGAATCCTCCCACCAGGCCAGACTTAGAAAATCTTAATAGAAAACTCAATATCGATTTTGAATTGGCCCGACCCGGAACTCGAACCCAGGACCTCATGTCTGTAGTCGAACATGCTAACCACTAGACCAATGAGGCAGTCTGTAGTTAGTAGTCCATGCAATTACGTAATAAGCAAAACAATGCATTCTACAACGATGCTGTGCAAAACCATAAAGAGGTAAATTACCTTATATCAGGTCAACACGCTTCCATCATAGACTGTATTATTACTTAACATCAGGTGATGTCACAGTAAAACGCTAAGCTGTCAGTAATAAAAAAATATGCACATTTTTATGTGGCAGTATATGATTCATTGGTCCCTTCTCTTGAAAAAATATCATATACTCGTATCTTCTCGCTGCTATAAAGATCATGAAGACGTATCTACACTTTTAAAACTTCACCTATAGCACTTTCTTACAAATTTCGTGTATATTTTATAGACGGATTATGTAACATACACCATTAATTAACCTTACAGATTATACTTTGAAATATACTTTAATTACATGAAGTTATTACATGTATTAAACGCTCGCGACGTAGAGTTACTGTATGTATCTCGCATTACTCGTAAACAATTAAAGTCTACCTTCTTGGGTTTACAGACATTTCGTGATATTACTAGATTGTGCTCTTCAATGTTTCATTACTGTCATTTCCAATTAATGTTCTGCAATTACTTACTGTCGAATATAAGAGAAAATAAAAAAAATCTCTTTTCTTACGCTCTCTTACCTCTGCTAATAAATAAAAACATACACATGTATAAAATATATGCCCTCATCATATTTTGTTTACTTTCTAGCTTCTAATTCCTGATAATATTGTATTTTCTTGTACAGAAAAAAAAGGAAAGTCCATAACCGCCTTTTGACGTCTATTACCTACGAATTGACCTCCTGGTTCATGGGAAAGAGAGTTTAAAGGTAACATCCATAATACTTTTCCACTGTGAATCGGCTACTCTAGAAATTTAAAAAAAAATTGGGACTTATATGTTTTTGTACAGACAATTTAATCTTTCGATTCAAAAGTGTGACTTACAAGAATTTACGTATGTAACCCAGTTACGGTTTCACTTCCAGTTTTTTCAGAACAAACACAATCCGTCTTATATTTGCCTTTAATTTCATATATTATAATAATACACTTGACATAACAGCAAAGTATTAAGATATAGGGGAGAATAATAAAAGTATAAAATGTACTTTAATAAAAGAGATTAGATAGTAATTAATTCACTGTACTCAGCACTAGTAGAAAAAAAATAATGAATATTTTTTTTTTTATTAGATTGCCTCATTGGTCTTGTGGTTAGAATTTTAGCCTACAGACATAAGGTCCTGGGTTCGAATCCCGGGTCGGGCCAATTCTCTCAATATTGGCCCGAAATTAGGAAGTCGGCGGTGTGATCCACCCAAGTGCCTTGGAGAGCAAGTTAAGCCATCGGTCCTGCGTCTGATCTCTCTCCGGTCGTGCTAGATTGCCATCACGTCGGACTATGAGAGTGAAGGAATAGAGAGTACACTTGTGTACTATGCCAGCCAATCCGCAGTGGAGCGGCGTGGTGGGTCTATGCTCTAAAAACCCTCTCTCGTATAATTGAGGAGGCCTGTACCCAGCAGTGTGGGGACGTTCATGGGCCGCTACTTACTTTTTTACACAGCATTAAGTTGATCATTTCTTACACTAAATGAGTAAATTACTAGGCGCAGGGGCGACCAAATTACGCAATATGCTAAGCAATCACAGACAAACAGCTCTGGTATAAATACTATATAGCAATATTAATTTTTGTAATGGTTTTCAATTAATCAGATATTTTAAGTAAATGTTATTGCAATATTTAAAATATTCAACAAAATATGATACTTTTATTAATTTTTTACTTATTGCATATTTAGATGTACATTTATGCAATTCCAAAATATAGAACAAATTATTGTTTGACAATCGGCAAGGTCTTATTGTTATATGTCTTATGATTTCTAACAGACAACCTTTATTGAAAAGGAATAATTTAAAAATTTTAATTGTTATAATCAACATTATAAAGATTTAATATTTTACTTAATATAAATTAAGTGAAAGATGTAAATCCGTTACCTTTAATTGGATTTCTAGTTCTTGGTTATTGCAAAGCCTCGAGCACCAATTGATTCCGTCTCATCTTCCGACCTATTAATTGCCTGACGCCGTAAGCTTCAAACTTCAATATAGTTTACATAATTAAACATCTCTTATAAATTCTGTTGTAGACTTAAATATAGAAAAGTTAATAAAATAAATAAATACTACTATTTAAGGGTAAGATTTTAAACTATAAAATGTTCGTTATGGTATCCATAACGAACGGTTAATTAAATAAAATCATGGAAATGGTTTCGAAGTACCAAACATAAGTGAGTTCAACATTATAAAAAAGGTAAGTAGCGGCCTTCTTCTGCGAGACTGTTACTTCGCTAAAGGAGGCACATGAGAGGCAGAAAGAGGACGCTGTGGACAGTTTTCTACTCCGGCGCAGGAGTTTGGGTAGCAGGATATGCGTAAATTTAGGCCTCTTTTTTGAGTTTCCTTGAGGCATCTTCCGGAGTATCAAGGTAGATAGCTTTTAGTAATCCTCTGATGCTCCACTAAAGGATGTGAAGGGTATTGCTCGGTTTTAGTCGGTATTCTGGCTTTCCAGCGAGTCCCTACACTCCCAGTAGGATTTTAGGTTTGATCGGGGTGCTTAAAGGTATTTCCCAGCGTGAAAGCCCAATAACGTCCCATTTCTAAGTATAGGCCCCCTTATTCATAGGAGAGCGTGTTTTTAGAGCATGGACCCATCATGCTGCTCCCCTGCGGGTTGGCAAGCATAGTACCCAAGTGTATGCGCTGACACTAGCGTACTCTCTATTCCTTCAGTCTCATAGTGGGATGGTAATCCGACACGACCGGAGAGAGATCAGGCTTAGGATCGACGGCCTAACGTGAACAGAAAACTCAATATAAATTTTTGAATTCGACTCCGGACTCAAACCTAGAACCTTAACCTCATGTCTGTCTAACAAGAGTGACAACTGTTTATAAATATGTTTAACTGGGTATGGTCAGGACTCCACGATACAGGATTACCTCGTTTGGGGACCTGCAGCAATGTCATATAAGGTATTTATTATCTTGCTAAATAAAGATTTGTATTTATTGTAACAATAAGAGGACCACTAGACCAATGACTGCCTCATTATTCCACATCCTTTCTCATTATAAAAAAAAATTACAACATAATAATTACGACTTTTAAAGTTAATGGTAAAACAATCATTTAAAAAATGTCTCTTTCGATTTTATTCCATTTGTTGTGCTGAAAATTAAACGCAACGAATCTTTAAAAACTTGATTTGTAATAACTACCTCATAATAATTATTAAAACGGACATATTATAAAAAATAAACTCTTAAATTTGACATAATTTAAGTACATTTGCACGCTGTAATTGCAGTAGGACATGATCGCTCAACTATAATTATTACACCTATGTATATGACACATATTCGTAAATAAAGATCATTTCATTTCAGTACCATATCTAAATTAAATGAAAAGAAAATGCTGTTTTTTGTCTTTGTACAGCTAGCTTTCTTAATCGGTGGTAGAATGAAAGAGATTATTTTCAATTCTTACTATTAGTTCTTATTCTCCTTTTATCATGTTCAAATTTTGCAATAGTTAGTAATACTTTTTTATTTAGCCACTCAAGTTTAAATATGGACTTGACATTAATACAGATTCACATATATCAAACATAAAAAAAATCAATAATCAAATATGCCAATAAATCTAACGCGCCATTTATTAAAAGCTCACGTAAAAGCTTTAATTTATATCTATATAATGAGTTTTAGACTATCGAGTTAGATGGCATTAGGATTGTCGTCCTTTGTATTACTTGTTTCAAGTCTATATAAAAACAATTTCTATTCATTGTGACTTGTAATAAATGAACACAATGACGGGTACTTCATTTATCGCCTCTTTGTACAGGAAAGGTGCTAAAGTCCATCATTTGTCCAAATATCCATTCAAATTTTTTGAATAGAAGACATATTGAAGATTATTTTCAAGAAATTATTATAGTCACTGACTTACAGAAATATTATATTTAAGAGATCATTACTGCTTGTTAGCCTTTTACTTAAATTAATTGTATTTTGAGTTAACGGATGCTAAAAGTATCGGACCAGTCGTAACGCCCATGTTAAGTATAAAGTGAGCTTTAGAGCCCATTATCATATTTCTTTTAAAAAGTTATTTCTGAAACGGATTACACGGAAAATTCACAAGAAGTAAATGTTAAACTTTCAGGTTTTACGCGAATATAAATCCATGAAAACAATTAAAATTTAATGGATGGAACGAGATAAAAGGAAGAAAACCACTTAGTTCGTCATTTACATTAACCGTGTCATTAGACGCAACTGGGTCCCTTCTAAAGTATACTTTTAGTATAATTACTACAGCCATGGTATGGACTCACTTTTGTTTAATAAAGGATTAAGTTTAGCCATTATAGTATTTAGAGACAACAGATAAATAGTTTAATTTTACATTACGCAGTCGTAAATGCGATTAAAACATTTCAGTTACAACGTAACAATTTATAATAATTTTACAAAATATTTTGCATATTTAAGTCGTTTATTGATAATGACTGTATTTGACGATTCACATAAATTCAGTCATTGTAAAGGTCTATTTCAAATCAAGATTTTTTCATGTAATTAAGTTACTAACAGCGTATTACTAATCCTAGGTCAGTGTATTTAGAACATACACTCATTACGGTATTTCTCTGCTAATTGGCATTCTACACATGTAGATTTACTCCTGGAATATATAGGTTTTCTCACGATGTTTTCTGTCATTCAAAAGCGCAATGATGAACTGGACGGAACAATAGAGAACGTCAGTTTCTTTTTATAAAGAGTGCCTGACTAGTTTCACCGCTAAGTCACGATGGCTTTTTTAATCATCATCATCATCATCATAATTGAGTGCCTTCTTCAAAATGAAGTATGGCGGTCAGTCGGTTGAACATTCTTTTATCTTGAGCAATCCTTTTTAATTCTGCGTAGTTATGGCTGGCCCACTCCGGTATAGAGAAGTAGCAGCCTATTAACGTCCCACTGCTGGGCACAGGCCTCCTCACTCATATAAGCGAAGGTTTTTAGAGCATAGATTCACCACGCCGCTCCACTGCTGATTGGCAATCAGTGCACTTCACAAGTGCACACCTATTCATTCACTCTCATAGTCCGATGTGACGGGAATTCGACACGACCGGAGAGAGTTCAGGCGCAGAACTTATGGCTTAACGTGCTCTCCGAGGCACGGGGATGGAACACACAGTCAACCTGTCAATTTCGGGCAAATATTTAGAAAATCTTAATAGAAAACTCAGTATCGATTTCAAATTCAAACCCAAGACCTCATGCTTGTAGTCGTACATCGTTTGTAGTCGTACATTGTCTGTAGTCGTACATTACACTCCTGTATATCGTCCATAAATTGCCGCCTAGGCCTACCAGTTGCTATTTTTTCAGACATCGTGCTCTCTAGGATCAACCTTGGGCACCCAAAGAGGAATACTTTTGAAAATGTCTGAAAAAGCCACCTTTCTCCGCATGATGGTCGTCCTAAACAGGCGGCTATCTGGGCTCGTTTGAGGACTTGAATGTTGCCTTATCTCTACATCGGAAAAAGTGTAAGTGTTAAAAAGTATTATACATAAATAAACAAATTTGTATCAAAATTAGTCTTGATGCGAATTCGTCTCAAGGATATAGAGAGAGATATTGAAGCATTCTATAAAACTGATTTTCGAACTTCAACAAGAATGTGTAATTTGCAGTTATTTAATGTTACAACATCAAAAATTTAATATCACACCAACGTGGGTGGCGGCTGGGCTAGGCATTATTGTCCCATCGGGGGAGGGTCGCTTGAAACAAACATTTTATACTAATGACTCTTTACGTTCCGGCGAACGAATTAAATGGTTGCGAAAAAGTGGCATTTCCAGTGTAAGTTTTCATTCAGTTTTCACCGAGGGAAATGTAAATTTAAGGTATGTTTTGTATGCGCTTGAAACCTAGGAAATGTATTTGATTTCCACGTTTCTGTGATTTGAAAATTTTATGTTCCTAATTATTGTATAAATATCTTCTGTGAGAGTACTTTATAGTAAGAGTTGCTGTATAGAACTACCTCGTTGGTCTAGTGGTTAGCGTGTTCGACTATAGACATGAAGGCCTGGGTTTGAGTCCCGGGTCGGGTCAATTAGAAATCGATATTGAGTTTTCTATTAAGATTTTCTCAATATTTGCCCTAAGTTGGGAAGTTGGCGGTGTGATCCACCCCCGTGTCACGTTAAGCCGTCAGTCATGCGCCTGATCTCTCTCTGATCGTGTAGGATTACCGTCACATCGGACTATGAGAGTGCACTTGTGTACTATGGCTGCCTATACCAAGTGCAGCAGCGTGGTGGCTCTATGCTCTAAAAACCCTCTCTCATATGAGTGAATAGGCATGTGCCCAGCAGTGGGACATTAATGGGCTGCTACTTACTTAGTTTTACTTATAAAAAGAGATTTGCTTCAGCTGCATTTAATGTAATCTTTGAACGTGATTATGCCTCACTTTGAACTAGCGGACTTGGTTCAACCTTACCTTAGAAAAATAATTATAAAAAAATCTTACAGCCCAGTTTAATTAGGATTTCACATTGTATTCGGTGTTCGGGATTCACACCCCGTTACGTTTAGCATCGTTTAAACACGATTTTTTATATTCGATTCACGAGATTTAATGTTTCAATTATTAATGAAACTCCATTAGCAATGGAACCAATTATTGATAGTATTGGTACAATACTTGTAATATGTACTCTGTGTACAAACATTATAATATGTTTAACGTTTTGTCAATTTAGTCCAATGTTTTTGTGACATTGTAACAGAAAGAGATTTTTTGTGTATAACCGAAGCGTGAAACAACAAAACAATTTTGTTTGTAGTATCGCCTTGTGCTTAAACTTCGGTAATTAATTTAGAAGAACTTCTTAAAATACGACAAAGTTAAAATTGTGTCAGCTGGTCTATTGAATACCATTATGCGGTGATCTTTTTTATTACTCATTATTTAAGAAACATCTCACAAACTCTCTTTTCACACTATTTATTCTTGATCAAATTATAATCATAAAGAGATTACAAAACTTTTGAAATGAACCTCTTTAGGCGCAAGAGAGTAAAATTTTTGCATCGTTTTTTTTACTAATCCATTTGAAAGTTACGTAGTTTTAACATTTACAAATAATATGTGAGATTTTGATTTGCCACTCGTCACTTTGCTATTTAGTATTTTATTTTTCATAAAATATAAATGTTTCAGAAATTGTCTTTTCTAAATTTTAAACTCGATAACAAAATTAATAGAATAATTTCTCATATTGACAAAAAAATACGTGCCATTTTAATTTACAATTCGTCATTTAAGATTTCAATAAATTATTTGTATTAATTTTCGACCCTTAATCTTTTAATGACTATTAAATATATTCAATTCCTAACATATCTTCTTTTTTCCCTCCTTTGAAGTCTCGGCAATCTAAAGTTTTATATTTGTATAAACATAAACAAGATTTCAAAATGAGTTTGCCTAAGAAGTTTTACTTCTCACAAGTGTTCTTTGTATCACCCTTTTTTTATCAACCACGTAAATTCAAGTGTATGTTTTAAATTTGTAATGGACTACACTAGTTTTTAATTTTTTGGAAGTATTAATTAATTAATAATGGAATTCGCCAAAATTCTACAGCGCCAATTTATTAAAAGCTCACGTAAAAGCTTTATGTATTGAATGTAATTAGTTTTAGAAGTTCGTGCTAAATGGTGCAGGAATTGACTTTTGTTGTTCACGAAACGTTTTAAATTTTACTAGTGTTACTATGTACGAAATTCCAACAACTATTGTACCAAATCTTATCAATGATCAATAATAAAGAACAGCATAGAAGACGAAGCATCAAACGATATTTGTAAAATATGTCAATACATAGGATACATAGACACAGACATCATGTCTCGTAAACATTTAAGAGTTCTTAGTAGTTGCTATTTTGAAATAAAGAAGACACTTCAGTTTTATATGGTAACTAGCTGTTTCTCGCGGTTTAATCCGCGTAGTTCCGCCAGTAATAATATGGGAAAGCCCTTTCTCAGTATCTTAACGGCGGGTTGATGGACCATTTAATTTGATTTTCACAAAAATGTACTCAGAGTTACTTACTATAACTTCAGCCAACTACGAGTATAGTTAAGTAAAAGTTGGTCCAGCCATTTCAGAAATTAGGCGGATCAAATATTGAACCAAAAAAGATTACATAAATAATGTAAAATATACTTGTATCGTAAGGTCGTACTTTCGGCTCTATTTTGAGTGCCACATTGTGTCCCTATTAAATGAATGCGTAATTTAGTGCTCGTTCTGCAAATTTTTGTCACATGCACGTGTCAGAAATAGAGCAATTATTGAGCAATAACAATAATAATTAGTAATATGTTCATGCTTTTAATTATTTTTTAATAACTATTAAATATTGAAATAGGATTTTATATTAAAAGTCAATAACCAAACTAAAATATTTTTTACTTGCAGTAAACTTAAACTTTTTTGTCAAAGGTTCTACCACCAGTTCGGAAATTAACTGACTTATAGAGAAGAATCCGGCAAGAAACTCTATAGTCATTTACTCTTTTTTATCCATGTTATATTTATATAAATTACAATAAAATACATCAACAACATCCATTATCATTAAATATAAAAACAAATAGCACACAATTATCATTATAACATAATAAAAGACATCAGTTTTAGATTAAAGAATACTCTTAGCTTGGTATCGCAGAGCAGCCCTGTTTACCGACAAAACTAACTTAAAACAAAATAACTCGTAGCTAACGTTGATTACAAACTGAGAACTCAACTATTTTCCACGAGTATATATAGCTTTATTCCTAATGATCCAACTACAGCAAAACACCAATGAGAGTGTTTGGCGCCAGATACATTTCTTATTTTATCTTACTTATTAAGGAAAGAAGGCTAATCTCTGAAGGCCATCCTTTTTAAGAATACCATTTAGTCAAATGACGCACCGTATCCTTTATTTTAACCGTATTATACATATATATATATTATATATACTATCATCTTATATTCCCCAATCACCCATCTAAAATATTTCCCAATTTGTTTTTCTACGTCATCATTAAATTTGTAATAGTTCGGTATATTTACTGTTTTTGATTGCATATTTAAATTAATGAGAGAGAGATATATATTTAATATCTAATTTTATTTTATATTATTTCAAATTTTATTATTTACATCTTTATCGAACTTTCGATCTCGGTCTGATGATAAAATTGTAAACGCACCACGGGATGAGAATATGGCATTGCGAACTACGTTTTAATCACCCGGTCGGCAATGTCATACTTTCGTGCCTATGTGCGTAATACACTATCATATGCATTTAACGAATTAAATGTAAGTTTGAAATTACAAAAAGACACTCTTATTTTATTATTCGCGTAGATGTAGATGATAGCTAAAAACCTTTACGGCCTCGTCAACATCAAAGATTCATTGTGATCGGATGAATGATGCTTTGTTGAACGTGACCTTAACGGTGGTTACAAAGAGGGTCTAATTTCCTCTATTAATTATTCTGATAGGTCATACAAAGTTTGATAACGTAAATGTTTTTTTAGTATAATTAATTATTTTTGAGACCACAAAAGTCATATGTATGAATAATTAATATAATACGCTTTGATATTGATGTTGGTCTTATAGATAGTTGGATAGAGGATATAACAAAAAATGTTCTACAGTATTATAGAATGTATTACTATCTACAACAAAGTCCGCGATAGAATATATCCAACCACTGTAGTTATGCCACTATAACTACTTTTATGCATTTATAAAAGTTAATAAAAGTGCCGACAATAATCATCAAATCAAATCAAAATATCTATATTCAAGTAGGTATATTACAGCACTTTTGAATCGTCAAATAATATTTTTTTCCACACTCTAATTCTAATGTACGTCTAATGATGGTAATCTAGAACGACTTAAAATCTAAAGTTACGAGGGTTCCGTCGCGCCCTGATGAGAAAAGCCCGCAACAAACTCAGTCGGGTATTTTGTATTTTTTTTTGTTACTCATTTTTGTCATTACAATATCATATTAGTTTAATATATTTCAATTCAAATTAGAGTAACTCGTTCACTCTCACGCGTTTCTATCGTCTAAGTAATCTTGGAACTTCAAATACGATTTTTCTATCAACTTTCTTTTAACAAAAACTGAATTTATTAATTGACATCTCTAGAACGTCATGTGGGAGTTTATTATAGAAACGTATACAGTTACCCTTAAATGAGTTGTTAATTTTATGCAGCCTACTAGAATTTATAAGAAGTTTGCATTGGTTTCGTAAGTTATATGATGTACATTCACTGTTTTTATTGAAAGAGTCAATGTTTTTACGTACGTACAACAAGTTTTCTAATATATATACGCAGTGAACTGTTATTATGTTGTATTATGGGTGCCACTAATGACGATGTCGACGGGGAACCCTATGCCCTTTCTCTCTTATTCTCCGCCATATATATTACTTATAGTAGGAATTAAAGTAAAACTTTTTAGGTTCTTACAAATTTCCCCCTTTCATCGATTAACCTTAGAATCAATTCTTCTAAAAAACATTGTGGTTTAATGATACCACAATTCAAATGAAACTCTCGATGCGAACTCTGGGCGCCGCCATATTAGCCTTGGATACTCTTAAAGGTGCGTCTGCGAACATTTCCCTTTTCAGCGATAGAATGTTTTGCGACTTGCAAAATTTAGGCAACTGAATAATTACATCTGAGTGTAATTATGGAGTTTTCTAGATTTTAATGATTACGATAACCTGAAGTTACAAGTTCAAAGGTGCGACCTCTTTTAAATGAGAACGTGCTATGAAAGTCGTCCATTGCTGTATAGAAATGTGTATTGCTTTACTGTGAATACGTGGCCCAGAATTGCTTTTTAGATATGAAACTTATCTCACGATGCTTATATTGACTACCCACGAATAAAAGTTTAAAACATTAATTGATACACATGAGATCTTTTTCGAAAAATTGTGAAACAATTCAAAAATCCTTATTTTACACGAGTCAGTCAGAGTTACTAGAAATTTGAATCAACCAATAATATAATGCAATGGCATTTATCGTGTTTTTAGGTTCTTACTATTTTTTTTTATTTTAAAGCGATTTCGTGGAATGTAATCTCAAAGAAATATGGAAATAATTGTTGTTTAATGTTGAAATATAACGGATGTTTAATTGTTCTTATAAATCAGAAAAGAATGAGATTAAATTTAACACTTTTTATGTAATAAACTTCTCCACACAATTCTGATTTACTGCAAAATTGATAAGGAAAAAATGGTTTACTTTTGCATAATGCTTCTGGGTGCTTCTGGGGGTTATTGCAAATAGTCATTACCAATAACCCTGTATACCATTCTGGATTCTGTTGTCCTTTACAAATATTTTGGCTTATGAGAATATGTATCCAAAGCAACAAAATAGTATTTTATTTTAAATTGAAGTATTTACAATATTGGCAACATAATTATATTATTTAATATCAACCACAAAAGCAAAGTAGAATGTCATTTGACACAATTTAATCACGTCATTTATTTTTTATGCGAGAGACTTAATATGTGTAATATCGAACTATATTTCACTTCATTCGTACGTATGTAATAAAAGTAGCTATATTCCAGTGAAAGTGTTAGAAGAAACAGTCTTGTCGTTTTGGAGATTAGGGTCAATAAAAAAAAACTAAATTTTTTAAAATATTCTTGATAGACATCATGTATACGTGCAAAGATTAGTTATTTTTAAATTACAATTAGACAATACAGACTTTTTTATATAAATATATCGTTTGAAATTATATTTTAATCTTTATATATAAAAGAAAGTTGTGTTAGTTACACTATTTATAACTAAAGGACGGTTGAACCGTTTTGGCTGAGAATTGGTGGGGAGGTAGCATAGAACCAAAGGAAGGACATAGGATACTTCTTTTTACCATTGCACAATTTACAATTAAAAATTGACTTCGTAGTTTCGCATGCTTCTAAACATAAACCAACCGAAACTGATGAACAATATGATTTACGCCACGATACGAGTACTTAAAGCAAAATTCGATGATGAGTAAGTTTTCATTCTGAGGATCCCGATAATCCCAAACCATATACTGTTTGAGAATAAATGACTTCAATTTCAGATCCGTGTTGCTTTGTCCATTACAGTTAATGAATCACAGATCCAAGTTCAGGTCTACAAATGTATATATGTCGGCGAATAAGAGACATAGGCATAAGCATGGGCATAGGGTTCTCCGCCGAAATCATCATTAGTGGCATCCATAATTCAATTTCTGTGTGCATGGGCATTGGTGCAATCAAACACTTTATTAATTAACTTAGATTATAATGTTCAGTCACTTAATATTCCCGATATCAATTTACACAAACTCATTAATCATAATCGCTCTGGCGGACCGTCACTCGAGAACTGGCTAGTCCGCCACCGGCTCACTACATGACTGTGTCCTACGCTGATAGATGGCGCCAGTGTTCCACAGACTACTGCATACATGCATGCATACTGTTATATACATAAGAGAGATATTTATATAAAAGATATCCAGGTATCAATTGACTCATCATGCTATATTTGGAACCATAAGGCGTAGATACTTTAAATGTGGTAGGAATATTCCTTTTGCCGAGTAGAGGTCAGCTAAGCAGCGGATTCAACGAAATTCCACCCACAATGGGGTTCCGGGGGTGTTAATTAAAATAATCAAATTTTCACATTTGAATAAATCAAAATTTCATTTGATTTCCGAACTATGTCTTTTATCCTATGTAAAATTTGATTAGATTTTTTAAAATTGCGTCATGGAAACTATCAAAAGAAATTCCGCTCTCAAGGGCCAGTGCGGGTATGTTTCTTATTTGTAAAAAAGTTTGCCTAAATTAATGAAAATACTACCAAAAAAACATTTCACGGAGACGAAGTCGCGGGTTCAACTAGTATCTTTATATATGTAATGTTTATGTACTTTTAGATTCACAATTAGTTCCGATAAACAACAGATTTACCCATTTCTCTACGAGGTCATGAACTACGAGGGTTATACCTCCGGGAACGGCTACTATCTATGTACTAGCAATGCCCCGCAGATTCACCCACGTGGATACCGAGTTTTTTATTGCTAACAGTTTTAGCGCTTGACTGTGATCTCACCTGATGGAAAGTGTTGATACAGTCCAAGACGGAAGCGCGCTACAGTGGTTGTTGTTTTCTTGCCCTTATCCCACTAGGTGGGGTCGGCACAGCATGTTTCCTTTCGCCACTTCACTCTATCCGCTGTCATTTCTACATTCACACCCTTAATACACATATCCTCTTTCACACAATTCATCCACACTTTTTTTGGTCGCCCTCTCCCGGCCCTGCCGCTTACCATCATATTTAGAACCCTCTTACATACATGGCTATCCTCCCTTCTCATTACATGTCCATACCAGGCTAACCTTCCACTCCTTAACTTCTCGGTCACTGGTGCTACTTTCACACTTCCTCTAATATACTCATTCTTAATCTTATCCAATTTTGTCACTCCACACATCCATCTCAACATTCGCATCTCCGCTGCATGCAATTTCCTTTCATTCTCCCCTTTGGTGGCCCAGCACTCTGATCCATACAGGATGACAGGTCTTACGATCGTCTTATAAATCTTCCCCTTTGGTTTAAGGGGCATTCTGGCATCGCAAATTGTTCCCAAGACCTGCCTCCACTTCATCCAACCTGCATTTATCCTGCTAGTAACATCTCGGTCAATGCCGCCGTCGTTTTGGAAGATAGTAAGAAAGAAAGAAAGAAAGAAAGAAAGAAAAATAAATTTATTCTACATTGCACATAAATAAACAAACAAACTTAAATTATAATGAAAGAAAAATACTAAACTTACTACCTATATATAAACAATGTAGAAAAGGTCTGCAGCTCAGCAATTGCTATGCGTCCGAGTTAGAAAATCCGGACGCACGGCGCTGATTTTCAGCTGCAGCCTATAAAACTAAAACTAAGTAAAGATAGAGCCGAGGTAACAGAAATCTAGAGCGCGCTACTCTGGTAAGAGGCGATTATACACCTTATGGTTACTTCAGTCCAAACTCAGACAAATTAGAACGTACAATTTTCTAAATTCGTCCTTAATGGAGAATCGCGGATCGAACACAAGACGTCTGCTAGCAAAGCGTGGACTCGCACCAATGCGCCAGCGAGGCTGTCACATCTCGTGATAGTTATCTTAGATTGACATTTTAAAATTTGTTATATCTTTTGAATGGAATTAAATTCCGATAAATTCCGATTTTAATCATTTAAATAGTATTTTACAGGTATTCAAACGGTCTTTGATAAAATATCTTTAATATTTACAGGATAAGGATTTAATGCAGTGGTATGAATATTACGGTTTAATTATTTTCGGCATTTTTATTAGCTTTTAAAATGTAAAAAAGTAGTTACAGTGGCATAACTGCAGTAGTTGGACATTCTTTAATATTGTAGAACATTTTTTGTTCTATCATCAATAGTTTTCGATAAAAGATTTTGTTTCCCACCTTGAACTCAAGGAACATTAATGCATTTTCCTTAGGGATCTCTATTTTTTTTTGAGAAAATAATGTTGCTCAGTGTAAATGCACCTTTTTAAGGGTGACAAAAATTTTGATAAAAATTGTTTCTAGTTATATCAATTAAAGACTTACAAACCATCCAACCGGTTCAACCAAATTTATTAGAATTACAGTACGAAGTTGGTTTCTAGACTACTAATCACGAGATGTACTTGATATTGAACAAAGTTTCATTCAAACGTTCACTCTCAATGTAGACATTACTTCGTAAGGATTTCTATATTTCAATGGGAGCGGGAATTACGCGAATAATATAGCAGGAAGAAGCTAGTATTGAATTCATTTGAATTGTACTTAAAATTTCTTTAAAGAGCTTACTAAAGCTTACATAAATCTATGACAAAATCCTCTATTATGTAGTTCAAACGATTGCATTTCATTGAGGTATTCGCATGGCTTGAATGCATTGGTTGCATGCTATTCCAGACCACCAGCTTGCTGTAATTTGGCACACAGCCCAATTATAAATCATCGTACGTGTAAGCTGTAGATTTCTGCTATTAAATTACATGGAGTCGCTTTGTAGGAATTGCGCCATTAAAACTTTTTTTGAAAGTAAGTTTTGTGAATTAAGCCGTTTAAAGACTTTGATTTCTAATTCTTACTTTGCAAGTAACAAATTGAAGATGCGAAGTTGAAATTATTTGGTTGTAAAGTGAACTTATATAGTACTGGAAAAAATTAAAAGATTTTTTTAAAAAATGGTCGTATCGGTCTAAAATAAAAAAAAAACTTGAAGCTTCAACTTTCATATTGTAAGACCTAGGAAAAAAACTGTTTTTCGAGTAACACGTGTCGCGCAATCTTATTTTTGTTTTTATTTTATTACTTTTTTGTACACAATGATATAAAAGAAAACAAATACATAAATTACACAAATAGCAGGCTACAAGAGGCGGTCTTATTGCTTGGTACCACTACTATATATAAGTTATATAATTATTACGACTCTGCTTAACTATAAGTTCGATTGACTTCAAATTTGGCATAATTACTCCTGTGGAGAACCCAGAGGGTGCTTAGTCAGATAACCTGTCCGGTTACTAGCTAAGCACGCGGGTAAGCGACCCCGGGTGCCTCGAGCTGTTACTACCGCTACAATTTCTCCCCTCCGCGGTAGAAATATCCTATCCCCAACCCAAATACCCCCCCGAAACTCCTATCTGACTGTCATTTCCTATTTATAACATTCCACACCGATAAATGGCGGTATATCCATTCCCCGCTGACCCAAATGCTAGAGACCGATAACGGGCAGCAGCGTTATCGGTGCGAGAGGGTCAGCACTGCGATCACCAACCCGCCTGCCAAGCGTGGTGATTACCGGCAAAACCAAAAATGAAAACCACAAGGCAGCAACGGCCCCCAGTCCCCGGCAGCCCCGCTATTCCTAGCTCTGGCAGCGGTTATGGTAACGGCGGGGCAGGGGGTGCTAAGAATCTCCGGAAGAGATTCCGCTGCCAACCCCGACGACTTGACCTGGCAACATACAACGCACGCACTTTGAGGACCGACGAAAAGATCTTCGAACTGGAAGAAGCAGTAAACAAGTTACACTGGGATATTATAGGATTGTCGGAAGTCCGTAGAGAGGGGGAGGACACGATAATCCTCAAATCCGGTAACTTGTTCTACTACCGGGAGGGCGAACACCAGTCCCAAGGTGGTGTCGGGTTCCTCGTCCACAAATCTCTCGTCAACAGCGTTGTAGAAGTTAACAGCGTGTCCAACAGGGTAGCGTACCTGATACTCAGAATTACCAAACGGTATTCGTTGAAGGTCATCCAGGTTTACGCACCCACATCATCGCATCCAGATGATGATGTAGAGGTTATGTATGAGGACATTTCCAAAGCCATGCATACCTCTAGGACCTTCTACAACGTTGTTATGGGTGATTTCAACGCAAAACTCGGCGAACGAAGCGGGGCAGAGTTGAGAGTGGGGCAATTTGGGTATGGGCAACGGAACCAGAGGGGACAGATGCTCGCTGATTTCATGGAAAAGGAGGGACTCTATATGATGAACTCTTTTTTCAAGAAACAGCCGCTCCGAAAATGGACCTGGCTGAGTCCTGATGGTTCCACGAGAAACGAGATTGACTTCATCATGTCTACGAAACGGAACATATTCAATGATGTCTCTGTGATCAATCAAGTGAAAACTGGGAGCGATCACCGTATGGTAAGAGGCACATTGAATATCAACGTACACCGAGAGCGGTTCAGACTGGTGAAGTCTACGCTCCGACCCACTCGCGCGCATATCCAAAACCCCGAGAGCTTTCAACTAGAGCTGCAAAACCGCTTCGCCTGCCTCGAGGATTGCGAATCTGTGGACGAGCTAAACGATAGGCTAGTGGAAACTGTCCATACGGTTGGGATGAAATTTTATAAACCCCGTAAAAAGCAAACCAAGAGATTCTCAGACCATACTCTTAATCTCATGGAACAGAGACATGCAATGAGCTTGCAGTCTACAGCAGACGCGTCCGCATATCGGCAGATCAATAGACAGATCTCTAAATCGCAAAAGCGTGATGTGCGACACTTTAATGCCGAGCGTATACGAGATACCATCGAACGCAACAAAGGCACTAAAGTGTTCGCAAAAGATTTGTCTATCGGTCAGAGCCAGTTGACGCGGCTGAAGACCCATAACGGCGAACTCATTGCATCTGGACCTGAGATTCGGAGGGAGGTTGAGAGCTTCTATGGACAGTTGTACACATCGACTTGCAAGCCTATTGATAGTTTGGCTAAAGATCCCCGTGCCAAACTGACCCGGCATTATACCGAAGATATCCCGGACGTCAGCTTGTACGAGATTAGTATGGCTCTCAAACAGATGAAGAACGGCAAGGCACCGGGTGATGACGGAATCACAGCGGAACTCCTGAAGGCGGGTGGAAAACCCATTCTTAAAGTCCTTCAGCGAATGTTCAATTCCGTCATCCTGGAAGGCACGGTGCCCAAGGCATGGCATAGGAGCGTGGTAGTTCTGTTCTTCAAGAAAGGTGACAACACCTTATTGAAGAACTATAGACCTATTGCGCTGCTAAGTCATGTCTATAAACTGTTCTCGAGGGTCATCACGAATCGTCTCGCTCGCAAGTTTGACGACTTCCAGCCTCCCGAACAAGCCGGATTCCGAAAAGGCTTTAGTACCATAGACCACATCTTTACGCTGCGGCAGATTATACAGAAGACCGAGGAGTATAATCGGCCACTTTGCTTGGCGTTCGTGGACTATGAGAAAGCCTTCGATTCGGTGGAAACATGGGCCGTGTTGAGATCTTTGCAGAGATGCCGAATTGACCACCGGTACATACACGTGTTGAAGTGTTTGTACGAAAACGCCACCATGTCAGTCCGTATACAGGACCAAAGCACAGCGTCTATCCAACTGCAGCGTGGAGTGCGACAGGGAGATGTTATCTCCCCGAAGCTCTTTACTGCGGCGTTGGAGGACCTGTTTAAGCTTATGGAGTGGAACGGACTGGGCATCAACATCAACGGCGAGTACATCACTCATCTACGGTTTGCCGACGACGTGGTCATTATGGCAGAGACTCTGGAAGATCTCAATGCAATGCTCGATGACCTCAGCAGAGCTTCTCGACAGGTGGGCCTAAAAATGAACATGGATAAGACGAAAGTTATGTCCAATATCCATGTTCCGCTCCACCCAGTCATCGTTGAGAACTCTACACTCGAAATTGTTGACGAGTATACATACCTGGGACACATAGTCCAGCTAGGTAGGTCCAATTTCGAGAAAGAGGTCAACCGCCGAATCCAACTCGGTTGGGCAGCGTTCGGGAAGTTCCGGAAGACTTTTTCGTCCAATATCCCTCAGTGCCTGAAGACCAAAGTCTTCGAACAGTGCGTGTTGCCAGTGATGACCTACGGTTCTGAGACGTGGTCGCTGACTATGGGCCTCATGCGGAAGCTCAGAGTCACTCAGCGTGCGATGGAGAGGGCTATGCTCGGAGTTTCTCTACGCGATCAAATCAGAAATGAGGAGATCCGTAGCAGAACCAAAGTCACCGACATAGCTCTACGAATCGCGAACCTGAAGTGGCAATGGGCGGGCCACATAGTCCGACGGACCGATGGACGTTGGGGCCCGAAGGTGCTGGAGTGGCGACCCCGCACCGGGCGGCGCAGTGTAGGTAGACCCCCCACAAGGTGGACCGATGACATAAAGAGGGTCGCCGGTAGCCGCTGGAGCCAGGCGGCGCAAGATCGGGCCTTGTGGGTATCATTTCGTGAGACCTATGTCCAGCAGTGGACGTCCATCGGTTGAAGCGACGACTCCTGTGGTAATGGAGATGCCCACTAAGAACGGGATTTTCTATTTTTCCAAAGGATCGGGGTTTATAAGTGAAAACAATTAAAGACCGTTGCTATCGTATTCGTTGTCATGGTAACTGTTGCTTAAGGTTTTTAGCAGGAGTTATACAAAAATATGAAATATACAAACCAGATAAAGGAACCCTCGACTTAAATTAAGAATTGGTTGCTCTGTTGGTTGGTGGTTGGTGGGAAATAGCTTCTATAGGAATTGATGATCCATCGGCGTAGTCAAAAGAAAAAAACGGGTTACCCCATATTTCCACGGGATAGAAAACTACGTGGGTATCATCGTGTGGCATAGTTATATGTATATATTAATTTTAATTATGCAAACGCCATGTTTTTGTAATAGGTTACATACTTTTGTAGTTATTTATTCAGAAATGAAGATATATATGTCGAAGTGCAATAGTCTGTGGAACGCTGGCGCCATGTGTCTATCGGCGTAGGGCAGAGTCAATAGGTGGCAGTCCGGCGCGCGTCTCTCGGCAGTTCTCGGATAACGGCCCACCGGTGCGATCGACTTTTGAAACTGTCGCATTCCTAGCTATTATTATTAATGAGTTTGTGTAAATTTATATCGGAAACATTATAATCTGAGTTAATCAGAAAAGTTATGGATTGCACCAACATTACCCAACAAACGCCCACAGTATGGAAATTATGGATGCCATTAATGACGATGTCGGCGGAGAACCTTACGCCCCTATGCTTTATGCTTTCTTTCTCTCTTATTCTCCGACATATACATATATTTATATACGAATATAGAAGTATTTAATATTATAATATAGTGAATTACAAATAAAATCTTTGGTATAAATATAAACAGGAACGCGTAATATCTCACGTTGCGAAGAGAATTTAATATTGTTCAAGGGATAGACACAACCCGAAACATTCCCCAGGTCAACTTACAGTTGTTTACAAGATCTTAAAGAGTTTCTTTTTTTTTGTGAAAATATACGGCATGACATCTGTGAAATAGTCGCAATAAATCAGGGAGATTTTAATTTCGGAGACTTTCTTGAAGTCGTTTAGTGTCGCTTGTTTACTCTTTTTAGATGTCAGATACTTTAGTAGAATTTTAGGTACGTCTAAAGTATATGATTAATGTTTTTTTTATTTCTTAATAGCTGTACGTCACGTTGTTGCTCTCTCGATGCTCAAGTTCTCGATCTCGTGGGGTTATGGGGAAAACTGTTCTTAATAAGAGTTTATTTCACGAATGGAATATGTATAATATAATTAGCAGCGTATTAAAGTCTCACTGCTGGGTACAGACCACATCACTTACAGAGGGTTTTGAGACGCCACGTTGCTCCACTGCAGGCTAGTTAGCATAGTACACAAGTGCTCTCTCTCTATTCTTTCACTATCATAGTTCTATATGACTGCAATCCGACACGACCGAAGAGAGATCAGGCACAGGACCGAAGACTTAACCAGGCCTCCGAGACACGGGGTTAGGACTATAAAACTCAATTAAGATTTTTGAATTTGCCCAACCCGGGACTCGAACCTAGGACCTCATATTTGAAGCCAAACATGCTGATCACTAAACCAATGAGGCAGGTGTATGTATATGAATTCCAATTCAATCGGGTGAATAGTTTTAAAGATTTCTTGATGAGTAGTGTTATTTCGATATTACATACCTGGATCTAGAATGAATGCAGGCTAATCGATTTGATGATTGTTGTCATTTGTCAAACTTATAATTTTGTTTTCATTTCAATTAGAATATTTATGTAAATTCGAGCTGTTTAAGAGGTACGTGCAATAAAATTATAAATCCAAAGTAAAACGAGTATAAATTTACTATGCATTATTGCAGTATGAAAATTTTTGAGTATTTTTTATTAATAAGTAAATAATTGGTATGGAATGACGATGCAATGTAAAATATTAACGTACCAGATAAATTTATTTGTCAGATTCGCATCCAATTTCCAATTTGGTTTACAGATGGTGCTTTCGAAATCAATTTCATCAATTTGTTTTTGTTATTTTTTATTGCTGACAGTTTAGGCGCTTGACTTTGATCTGACCTGGTGATAAGTGATGATGCAGTTTAAGATGGAAGTGTGCTAATCTGGTAAGAGGCGTTATACCTCATATGGTTTCTGTACTGCAACGAACCGGAACACAAATCTCTTTGTTTGGCGACACGTTTTTGCTGGTAGAGTGGTAACCCACGGCCGAAGCCTCCCACTGGTCCAGACATAGACATATTATAAAATACAATTTTATAAATCGAACCCGGGGCATCGAACCCGAGGCTTCTGCTAGCAAAGCGAGTACTCGCACCACTGCGCCAGTGAGGCTGTAAAAACATGCACATCGTTATAAATACATAGGGGTAAGCAGAGACCACGTCCTTCTACTTGCATATCTCCTCCGCTTCTTCATTAAACCTTTCATACAAGTTCGTCGGTTCAGAGTACTCTTGATCTGGTTCTAATTTAAAATATCCTGGATTTGGTCCAGGAACGTTCGCGTTGGTCTTCACCTTCCAACTTTCCCATTCACTCTTGACTCATAAATCCTTTTCTACTCATAAATCGGTATATTTATTTCTATTTTTATTTAATATCATTATAATATTACGGAATCTAATAATCATTTGTATCACTATTGCACATTTAACTGAACTCAATACAAGTGTGAAGATTTAATAAGATCTATGATTAAATCTTTCGTGCTTTATAGGTTAATAGGATATTTTCAATTTCGCGTACATGTAAGACATTTCCTCGACAAAGATTTGCAGATCACCCTTAAGTGGGCCAAGGGTTCATTTTATATTGCTATCGAGAAAGAAAGGGTGGATAATAAAGGGATGAATGTAATATTGCAAGCTGGATACGACCCTTATAATGACGTTACAATCCTCTATTAAACCTTAAAGATTTTGAAATGATGAATCATGAAGTCGCCTTTCTCAATATAGATAGCTTAAGAACGTTTAACATGTCGTAAGTCTGTAAAGCGTTTATTGTATGAATTTAATAGCTTATTATAGATAAAAATTTTCAGGCAAGACAACTATAATATTCGACACTAGCTGTAGTCACTAGATGTAGCTCTTAATTGGGCTGATTCGACCAGTGAAGTCCGCTTTCGAGAAGGAGGTCAACCGTCGAATCCAACTCGGTTGGGCAGCGTTCGGGAAGCTACGCCAGATATTTTCATCCCTCAGTGCCTGAAGACCAAAGTTTTCGAACAGTGCGTGTTGCCAGTGATGACCTACGGTTCTAAGACGTGACTATGGGCCTCATGTGGAAGCTCAAAGTCACTCAGCGTGCGATGGAGAGGGCTATGCTTGGAGATTTTCTACGGGATCAAATAAAAAATGAACATATCTGTTGTAGAACCAGAGTCACCGACATAGTCCTAGAAATCGCGAACCTGAAGTGGCAAGGGGCTGGGCACATAGTCCGAAGGACCGATGGACGTTGGGGGCCGAAGGTGGTGGAGTGGCGACCTCGCACGGGACGGCGCAGTGTAGGCAGACTCCCACAAGGTGGACCGATGATATAAAGAAGGTCGCCGGTAGCCGCTGGAGCCAGGCGGCGTAAGATCAGACCTTGTGGACGTCATTACGTGAGATCTATGTCCAGCAGTGGACGTCCATCGGTTGAAGCGACGACGACGATGGCCTTACCAGGGCTTGAATTCATGACATATGCTAATGAAGCAGGAACGTGCACAATTGCAACTAAATTACACCAGCGAGAATTAATCAGAGTAACGTATAACAAAACGCTTGGAAGTTACAGTCTTATGATATGAAAACGCTGGAAAAAAATCTTATCCTTTTTAACTGACAACGCAAATGCAGTTCCACTAGTTTTCTAAATCTTTATGTCTATTCACTTCATATCAGAAGATATATATTTGCTGGTCTATTTCAATAAAAAAAAACCTTTGTATGTGCTTTAGTCCACACGACAGAAGCGTAAACTTTTATCAAAGTAAATAAATAATATGTATAATATCCACCATAAAATTTTAATTCTGTATAAATTATTGTCCACAATCTATTGTCAGCAATGTTTAATACTATATTGTATTAAAATACATTAGTCATGTGTTACTATATTTATCTGATCTTATTTGTATATATCTATATGTATACGTAATTATGTATTGTATTATGTATTTTATATTCATATATATTAACGTGTGAATGTAATTATTGTTCCCATTACCTACCTTTATACTGTTGACAAGTTTTTTTGAAGTGAAGTATAACGTAATTAGGGCTACGAAAGTGTCCAGCGTATTTTATGCTAATTCGTGTGAAGGTTAGGTTTTAATATTTACAAATAACATGTGGCATTTTAATTTACCACTCGTTAGTTAATAATTTAAAATGCTATTATTCATAATATATAAAATAAAAATACTTCATAAATTCTCTTTTCTAACTTTTAAATTAAAAAAAAATATTTATTTAATAATTTTTAATACTAACAAAAGCGCGTGGCATTTTTAAATGATATTATCATATTTAAATGACAATTAAATTCATTAAATTCTCAACATATCTTCCTTTTTCCCTCCCTGTCGGAAATCAAAAGTTTTAAATTTTTATAAATCTAAACAAGATTATAATAGAATAAGCAGAAATGGNAAAAAAAAAATACCCGACTGAGTTTGTTGTGGGTTCTTCTCGGATCAGGGCGCGAAGGAACCCTCGTAACTTTAGATTTTAAGCCGATCATGAGTACCGTCATCAGATGTATATTAGAATCAGAGTGTGGAAAAAAATATAATTTGACGATTCAAAAGTGCTGTAATATGCCTACTTGAATAAAGATATTTTTGATTGATTGATTGATTGATTTTGAAATGATGAATCATGAAGTCACCTTTCTCAATATAGATAGCTTAAGAACGTTTAACATGTCGTAAGTCTGTAAAGCGTTTATTGTATGATTTTAATAGCTTATTATAGATAAAAATTTTCAGGCAAGACAACTATAATTTTCGACACTAGCTGTAGTCACTACATGTAGCTCCTAATTGGGCTGATTCGACCAGTGAAGTCCGCTTTCGAGAAGGAGGTCAACCGGCGAATCCAACTCGGTTGGGCAGCGTTCGGGAAGCTACGCCAGATATTTTCATCCTTCAGTGCCTGAAAACCAAAGCTTTTGCCGAACAGTGCGTGTTGCCAGTGATGACCTACGGTTCTGAGAGGTGGTCGTTGACTATGGGCCTCATGCGGAAGCTGAGAGTCACTCAGCGTGCGATGGAGAGGGCTATGCTTGGAGTTTTTCTACGGGATCAAATCAAAAATAAAGATATCTATAGTGGAACCAGAGTCACCGACATAGCTGAATCGCGAACCTGAAGTGGCAATGGGCTGGGCACATAGTCCGAAGGACCGATGGACGTTGGGGGCCGAAGGTGCTGGAGTGGCGACCCTGCACCGGGCGGCGCAGTGTAAGCAGACTCCCACAAGGTGGATCGATGACATAAAGAGGGTCGCCGGTAGCCGCTGGAGCCAGGCGGCGCAAGATCGGGCCTTGTGCAGGTCATTACGTGAGACCTATGTCCAGCTGTGGACGTCCATCGGTTGAAGCGACGACCAGTGAAGTATCACTGAATACATGCAAGGGTTAGGGAACTTGGAAGTCACAGTCTTATGATATGAAAATGCTGGAAAATCTTATCCTTTTTAACTGACAACGCAAATGCAGTTCCACTAGTTTTCCAAATCTTTATGTCTATTGACTTCATATCAGAAGACATTTATTTGCTGGTCAATTTCAATAAAAAAAATCCTTTGTACGTGCTTTAGTCCACACGACAGAAGCGTAAACTTTTATCAAAGTAAATAAATAATATGTATAATATCCACCACAAAATTTTAATTATTGTCCGCAATCTATTGTCAGCAATATTTAACACCATATTGTATTAAAATACATTAGTCATGTGTTACTATATTTATCTGATCTTATTTGTTTATATCTATATGTATATGTAATTATGTATTGTATTATGTATTATATATTTATATATATATTAATGTGTGAATGTAATTATTGTTCCCACCACCTACCTCTATACTTTTGACAAGTCTCATTTTTTTGAAGTGAAGTATAACGTAATTAGGGCTACGAAAGTGTCCAGCGTATTTTATGCTAATTCGTGCGAAGGTTAGATAGTTTTAATATTTACAAATAATATGTGGCATTTTAATTTACCACTCGTCAGTTAATAATTTAATAAGCTATTTTTCATAATATATAAAATAAAAATACTTCATAAATTCTCTTTTCTAACTTTTAAATTCGAAACAAAATTTATTTAATAATTTTTAATACTAACAAAACGCGTGGCATTTTTAAATTATATTATCATATTTAAATGACAATTAAATTCATTAAATTGTCAACATACCTTCCTTTTTCCCTCCCTGTCGGAAATCTAAAGTTTTACATTTTTATAAATCTAAACAAGATTATAATAGAATAAGCAGAAATGGAATATAAGTTTAGATATTGATAGAGTGTAAATATAAAATATTTATAGATTTTATTGAATAAGTAGATAGTAAGTTGTAAATGTATAAATAGGTTTAGGTAGAATAGGTCAAAAAGATGCCGAATAATAAATATCGGCAGTAAATGATAGATAACCTAAAAAAAAAAATCTAAACAAGACTTAAATATTAGTTTGCCAAAGAAGTTCCAATTCTGATACGTGTACATTGTACGCACGCACTTTTATTTTTTTTTTCTAAGTGTACAATAAATTATAAATAAATATACCACTTTTACCCCCATACTCGTATTAGATGAGAGTAGAATTAACTCAAACTTTACATAGCCTAGCCTCAGTCTCCATTACTACAAACAAAATATAATACACAGAATATCTAAAGAATATTACACTCAAAAAATGTAGAGGTTTGCTTACCCTCATTTCTTTCAAATAATCAGTATAGATTAGACTTATATACATAAGTATTGTCTCGTTTCCGGAGATTTAATTGATTTGCCTATATTCCCCTAGGGAAAGGGCTGCATAATAAATTTCAATCAATGAAGTAGACGTATGTACATGTATACATTTATATATTATATGTGGAGACAGTTTATATAATGCGTTATTATAACAGTCCTTCTTATCCTCTGATTTAATATGTTATCTGTTATATTCACAGCCTTGCCAGTCTCGGATTCGATTCGGCAGGGCAAATTAAACTGTATTTTCTAATTATGTAGTAGTGTTGTTGACATCATAGCGATTTCATCGGATAGTAAGTGAAGATATAGTTTACGGGTAATAGGATATTTATATTACTATTTTTCTACTGGAAATACAGGACCTTAAATCAGAATCAAATCAAATCAAAATATTCTTAATTCAAGTAGGCTCAAAAAGCTCTTTTGAATCGTCAATAGTATGTCGTTGGTAACAAACGACCGGTTCGGAAAATTGATTCCGCTGAGAAGAAACCGGCAAGAAACTCAATGGTTACTCCTTTAAACATAGTTTTTGTACGTTACAATGTGTTTAGCTTTCATGTACAACTGGAATCAAGTCCATACATCTTTGTTATTTAAATAATCTTCAATATTATAACATGCATTTTGTAATAGGACGTTTTTAACATTTTTCTTAAATCTATGTGGAGGCAGACTCAGAAGTGATTCGGGTATCTTATTAATAAATAAAAATTTTAACAAAAAAAGAACCGCCTTCAAAACAGACTTACAAATATATTAAAATGCTCTAAAAAGTAAGTAGAAATAATTCCGTATTCTTTTATGGTGTTCTTTGTATTCTTATATTCGGAGTCGGCGTCAGCCAAGGTAGGAATCCCGCAGGTCTACTTGGCAGCTCCCGCGTCTCTCCCACCTGTAGCTATATATGTAGGCACCTCGGCTGACACCGACTCCAAATATAAGAATACGAAAAACATCGCATTTATTTTTTACTTTTTAGAGCATATTAATATATTTCTAAGTCTGTTTTGAAGGCGGTTCTTTTATTGTTAAACTTTTATTTATTTTTTGATTTTTAGTGAATCTGAAATGTGTTGCAATGCAGCAACAAACGTAAGCTCATTGGTATTTCATTACAGACACTTATATTTTCTGCCATAAACCGCACCCTTCATGTAAGCCGTTAAGGAGATCCATTGATCTTCATATTTAACTACGACTAGCACTTGACCATACCGAAGTTACGGTGGGCAACTCAAATATCTGGATAGCCTATAAAAGATTCTGCCGAGTATCGTTCCTTTGCTCCTAAGAATTGAAGAGTTCCGTCACTTTGTCATGGATTTCATCATCAGAACCTAACCAAACTATTACAAAACAACCCTTGAAGTATATCCTTTCCAATAAAAAAAGAATCATCGAAATCGGTTGGCGTGATCTTGAGTTATTAGTCCATTTGTCGCGCACAGGCTTAATGCAAATTTAACACTTATCCGGTTTTCTCATGGATGCCATCATCAGAAATGGATTTTAAAAAATGGGACCCTATGACGAGCACCACCTTTCATTTAAAAAAAATCATCAAGATCGGTCCACACAGTCGGGAGATATGAGGTAACAAACATAAAAAAATACAGACGAATTGATAACCTCCTCCTTTTTTTGAAGTCTGTTAAAAATGCGTATGCTCAACCCGACAAATGATTTCTAAACCTTCTTCACTCTAAGATATGGCATTGCAAGTTTGTTTTTAATTCTTGTATTAAAATTGTGTCTTTCGCTCCTTTTGCTGTATATATATATATATATACGAATATTATTACGGATATATAAAACGTTATTCAATATATACTGCGACGGTACAGTGGGAATTGATATTTCTTTAAAAATTAATAGTTACTACAATAATTGGCGTTTATTTATCGTGCACAATAGTCCCTATCTAAAGGAAGTAATAATGTCTATATAGTAAAGAATAAATTGGGTCATAACGGAAGGTAATTTTACTCGCTTACTTGAAAGAATTCGAATGCGTCTAATATAGTGAATTTCCTTCGTCTCGCTAGTTATTTCATGTGGAAACCTATTGATATAAGAATTTATCCATCTGCACTTCCCGTTGAATAGTGTTCAGTAGTTCAGTAGTTCAAGTAGTAAAATATAACTTAAATGTGTCGGAAAGGTGATCCAACCATCAGGCTTTGTGATGTGATATGTATAATTTCCTCTCTTTTATGGTGAAACATACAAATACATGCATTAATTATTGTCTAAGGCTATAGAATATATAAGGGGATATAAAAGAACATATGGATATATAGATATAATAGAATAACTAAGGTGGGTAGATAACTAAGGGGGGGGGGGGATAGATGTTGCTGTCGTTCTCCCCCAACCTCATCTGCACGCGGTGCCCACTGCTAGACAACGGACGAGGCTCTTGCGACCGAGTAATGGCGGGATATCCATAGACCCGTCTGGGAAAACAGGTGGAAGAGGCTGCAGCGACCTTGGAGTATAAATCACTCCTAAAATATCTGGTGCAGAAGGCAAGGGGAAACCACTGCACTATTTTCCCAAGAGAGAAATAGTAGATCAAAACTCAATGGAAATTTTGCGATTAGGATCTTACCAGGACTACGACCTTCAATCATAAAGGAGCGATTAGAGATAGAGAGAAAGCTATAGAATGGGAGTAGATTCATTTTAAAATACTAAGAAAGTGATTACCTCAGCTAAATTTAATGCTACGTATTTTATGTTCTACGTTTAAGATTCGGCTGCTATGCATAATGTAAAAAACCCTCTAAATTTAGATGTATACATAATTTTGATTCTGTAAAAGATGAAGTTGTATAACAAGCTTATAGATTTAATTGACGAACGCTAAATAACATCTCGTTATTTCCTCGAGTGATTGACTTGAACAGTGATCGTATTTTCGTTTTATTTGTTCTTGCGTAAACATTTTCTGTTGTTTCTTAAGAAACAGAATTTTATTCTTCTCGTTATATTTACAGTTTTCCTTCTGATTGTTTTTCCTTCATCCCGTTTGCTTTTATTAAAATTATGCCTGACAAGTTATCGCTATTAAATCAAATGGAAACCAAAGATCTTTATCGGTCGAGTCATATTTGGTTAAAAGTATGATCGATCAAAATCCACGTGAAATAATTTGTGTAATTAATGCTGCAAAATCTATTGTGACTAATGTATTCAATTAATTAGCAGCCTATATTGTAAATGACATAAAAGGCTTAATATCAATATTTCCGAAAATAAAATTTATTAGCCTTATTGTAATATAAATATGATTTATGGTTTTTCTTATTTGGCTTATTTCTCGTCTTGTTTTGCCTTAAATTTGCTTAAATCCTTAAATAACTGTTTTTTTTATTCTATCTTAAATAATAAAAAAACATTGACAGTCGTAGGGACTGTCAATGTTAAAGAGGATTGCGGATAGGAGTTAAAACTTACAAAAATATTAAATATATGAATAATTTTATACAGACATTCATTAATCTTTTATTTATATTATTATCTCCATTTAATGACCTACTTTTTTGTGGATAACTAACGGAAATCATTAAGGTGTATATAATCTTTAGGACAAATCTCGTAACATTTTTAAAAGTCCTGATAGATTAGCGCTTGACTGTAAATTCACCTGATGATAAGTGATGATACTGTTTAAAATAGAAACGCTGTGGCTTGATAAGGGCTAATTTAGCTCTTGTCGTTTTTAAGCAGCATCGCAATAGTTATTTACAGGTTTTTTAAATTGTTTCCAGTTAAGCGCTTGGCTGTTATCACATCTGATGGTAATTGATAATATAGTCTAAAATGGAAACCCGCTAATTTGATTAGACATAATTTTCATCTAATGATTTATACATAGCATAGTACAGGAAAACTATTTTCTTAGCTATGCGGTTTTTCAATGTTAACCAGCTACGACCGTAGCCTCCTACCAGTTCAAGCGTAGAAAATACTTGCACCATTATGCCAGGGAGGCCATCAAAATATATAATAATTTTTATAATATACACACAATTTATAGCACTGGAGCATATTCAGGCGTTAAACATTTCAAGTAATAACTATTTTCTACATACTAGTTGAAAAATAACCGACCCGATTGTGATATATCAATTATTAGACTTCTTTTTTACGTATTTTCGTCACAAGTCGTCTAACAGAAGGTAATCTATTGTACCAGCCGCCATGTCAACCGCAATAATGGTTTGCTTTCTCGGTCCGTGCTAATAACATGAATAAAAGCTATATACATATGTACATATTTTTCCACTCATTATTATTAAGCAAATGTATGTCTCTATGTTTCTATATTTTATATAGATACCCTAAATATGGTCGTTGCAAACTTGTAGGTAGAAGGCACTTTATTAAAGATTTTTTTATAAATGCTTGCTCCACTTTAGAAGCCCAAAACTAATTTATTTTCTAAGTAAATTTATTACCGCAATTCATTACACTTTCAATTTACTTGGTAATGGTATGAAACGTAATCAAGCACAAAATCAGCGCCGTAAGATTGATTTGTCCAAGGGGCTGAGATTAAATAAGAAAAGAATTATGAAAGAAAATGTGGTAACAAATTTTTATTTATCGTATATGACGTCGGCAACGTTTTTTAATGTTGGTACCAAGGTGTGCAGTGAGCTAGCAACAAACATCTACCAACATTCAAACTACCCCCACTCGCAGAAACTAGTAAAAAGGCCTGCATTAGGCTGGCGGGCATTCTTACTCGAATTTGTGTCCGGTGCACACCTTGCACCCATAAATTATTTGTTATTGTCATTTAATTAAAATAATAATTAATCATTTAATTTAAAGTAATAAATAATCTCTGTGAAAATTTACTGTGGTTGTCTTTATATATATATATATATATATATATATATGATGTATAACTATATATCAAGTTATAATTTTTAAACACACTATTTATATTTTGTTGCTCCTATAGTATTTTTATTGTTACAGTAATACTTTTACCCTTCGATATGCTAGTTGTTTATTTCTAATTAATTTTTTCTCGATGATCTTCGAAGTAGGTGGGTCCATTTCGATAGAACTTTCACTGTCAGATAGGTGATGTAATCAAAAGTAAAATTGGATACGGCCTCGGTAATGCCATTTTTAACAGCAAACTTGTATGGATGGCTGTAAACACTACGGTTTGGATAAATTGTAACCTTATTTAATCATTTTATCTTTAAAGACGTTTAAAAAATAATAAAAAAAATATATGGGATTTTTTAAACCATGATGCAAGACAAACGTTTTTTAGCTCACACGAATGAGTAGAATGATGCTGCTACACTGCTGTTTAAAAGTGTTAATAAACATTAGTAGACATTTTCTGACAAATAATTGATCTCAGTGTTAAATATGATTTCATGTTAGGTAATGTTAGTAAACATTTATTAACAAAGCTGTCATTAATTTGCGAGCCCATGTCGCAGTTCCAAGTTTTATAAACGTTTGTAAACATTTCTATTAGTTTCTAACAATTTCTAACATTAGAAAATGTTTGTAAATATTTTTAAACAGGCAGTGTGGCAGCACCAAAAAAGATGAGAACAATATAGGCCTTGGCTGCCTAGACTATAGCCTTTCCCTTTGTCATGGAATGGATGTAACGCAACATGATATAAATGAACGAAAAATCTTAAAGCAACGGAAAAATTTTTAATTTAAAAATTCAATATAATATATAAATTTTCATTTTAAAATGCAGAGTGAAATAAATCATCCAAGATATTCGCTTTACAAAGCGTACGTGTGCATCGGTTGTGTACCTCCATTTCTGAATACCATACTGTGGAGCAATTTGGCACAGCGCCCGCTAACAAATCATCACATTGTAAGGACCTTACTTGAAAACCCTCATTCTTTGTTGAAATATCATATGCTTATTGTTTTCTTCGTGTGCTACCACAAGAGCCTTTTATATCCAGTTTATTGCATTTTACATCTGATTTTTTAAGAAATCAATTAGAGTTTTATCCAAAAGTGAAATTTACTTCTAACTTTTGACGGCCTAGCTGGCGCAGTGGTGCGAGTATTCGCTTTGCTAGCAGAGGTCCCGGGTTCGATCCTCGGTAGGACGAATTTAGGAAATTGTATTTTCTAATCTGGTCTGATGGGAGACTTGGGCCATGGCTAGTTACCACCCTACCAGCAAAAACATACCGCCAAACAAAGAGATATGTGTTCCGGTACGACGCTGTGTAGAGACCGTAAGGTATATCGCCTCTTAAGCAGATTAGCGCGTTTACATCTTAGACTGTATCATTACTTACCATCAGGTGAGTTCACAGTCAAGCGGTAATCTGTCAGCAAAAACAAACTAAAATTTATTCATTGAAACCATTCCCGTAAATGAAAATTAAGATAGTCTGGCACAATGGTGCGAATACTCGTTTTACCAGCAGTGGTTTTGGGTGGTTGGATTCCTGACGGCGCTAATTTTGTAAGGCTTCAGTCATGGCCAGTTACCAACTTACCAACAAATTCGTGCCGTGCAAGCAAATAATTTCCGTGCTTATGCTTAACAAGTTATCGCACTATCAAAGACTGTATCAGTTACCATCAGATTACAGTCAAGTAATAACTTGCCAGGAATAAACAAAACCATGGCAACGCTTACGATAGTAACGGTCGTTAATTGTGTTTTTTGCTAATACGATTCTTTGAAGAAACCATAAGATGTAATTTACCTCTTACCAAGTCACCGAGCTGCGTTTTTTTTATTATTACAAGAAACTGCTCAATAAACGATTGCTCCATTCTCTCTATTTAAATGCGAAATTATACCATATTGCCTCCAAAATGCATGTTTATTTTATCGTTTATATGTAATCAAACAGCGTACAATTTTGAAATGTTGTTACACTTTATTTTACGATTAAAATAAGACCATCAATGATTAACTTTATTTATATAAATAAGAAATAACAGAGCCTACTTAAATAATGAAGCAAATAAATTTTGTCTCTGTGCTTGGAATGCAAGCATTAATAAAATTATTGTCCCCGATGGTATTACTCCAAATAGCTCCTAATCCCATGGGTTTGTGGTAAATTCCGTTCTCAACGAGTGTCTACATTAGGAAAGGAATGAAGTCAATCAGGCGTACACCTGGAGATCTATCAACGAACGAGTGACTTACTACATTATTTTAAGTCTTGGTAAACAAAATATTGCATAAAATCGTCTTTTATCTTTAAGGTCAAAATTAGGTTTTAAATGCTATAAGTTTTATAGTAAAATATAAAATTTCATAGAGTATAAACTTTTTGGATAATTTGGTTTGAATTTTCCACAGATGGACCTGAGCGAGCAGAGTGATATTTTCAGTGTAAATTCAAACTTTACAGTTAGTTAATAGGAAAAGTTTTAGTTTTATGATAGTTTCAATTAGTATGCACTGTTTGAAGTTTGTAACATTTTATGGTATAAATTAAAAAGTATGTGTATAATTGTTGTGTGAGGTAAACATCTACTAATATTGGGAGATCGAGAAAGTTTAGAAAGTTATTTATGTTATTGAATATACCATTATTGCAATTATTGTTTATTTTCAATAGACAATGAATGGATTTTTAAAAAGTTTTAAAAGGTATTGGTTTAAATTTTAAATTGAGACGATATTCCATCAATAACGCATAATATTTATGCACTTATCATGAAACGCTGTGTTTATTTAAATATTAATCAAATTTGCGTCTGATCTCTCATGGGAGTGAAGGAATAGAGGGTGCACTTATGTACTATGCTCTAAAAATCCTCTCTCCTGTGAGTTAAGCGGCCTGCGCCCAGCAGTGGGACGTTAAATGGGTTGGTACTTACATTTTATGTAAAATTTCGGTTAAAAAGCATAAGTTTGTCAAACAATTTTATGCGGATAAGAGCGCGGTAAATATTTGCCACTGCTCGAGACTGAACTTTTGTTGAAAGACCTTTGACGAACTTAAGATAAATGACAGAGAGGACCCCATTTGTTTTCGTTTAGCGGGTAAACAAATGAAATTTGTGACATCGATTCAATTTATTGCCGAACAAGTTAGGGCTGGAAATTTCTTTATATATATACTGTTACGTTGACCAATTTGTTCAACAACAGGCATGTCTCTTAATACCTGCCAATCACATCTTTGACGAAAAGGCCTATAAGCAGCAATGGGTCTTAATTAGCTGTTACTTAAACTAAAAGTAAGGTATTTAGCAGCCCATTATAGTCCCACCCTTAGGCATAAATCGCCTCAGTCATAGGAGAGAGGCATAGGCATTTAATGGCATAGACCCACCACGCTGCTTCACGGCGGGGGGCAGGTCGAGTATACAAGTGCACTCTCTATTCCTTCACTCTCATGTGACGGGAATCCGACACGACCGGCAAGAGATCAGGCAGAGGATCGACGGCTTAACGTGCTCTCCGAGGCAAGGGGGTGGAGCACACCGTAAACTTCCTAACTTCGAAGAAATATTGACAAACTGTTAAAAGAAAACTCAATATCCATTTTTTAACTGAACCGACTTGAAACACGAACCCAGGACTTCATGTCTAGACCAAAGAGGCAGACTTACCTTACCTTATTTTTACCTCTAATTGTTTCGAGCTGTTATTATTGTACCGGATTTATTAATATGTTTGTATAAGTTCAAACGTTAGTTAAGGTTCTATTGTCAAAGACTATAATCAAAAATATATAATTTTATAACTCAAACCGTTTCATCAAACACTCAAAAAAAGTTCTTGCAATAATCTTTTTAAATAAAAATATATCCTTATGTCACGGCATCTCGCGGCACGGCTGGACCAATTTCGATAAATCTTTTGTTTGTTCTATTTGTTATTGTCAGGAAGAGGTACTTATGAAAAAAAAAATACATAAAACATCAGAAATTTAATAATGAGAACTTAACCACCATAATAACACGCATTTATACTATTGCAAGTGTGTGACCAATATTTGTGTATACCAATAGTGTGCGTAATGTTTTATTGATTTTAGACATTTTGTGTCTATACTTTAACTACTAGCACAGCTCCGCGTAATTGCCGTTAGTTTTTAATTACTCGCTTTCCGATTTACATACACACTTACGAGTACATTCATAATCTAATCAATATACTCATTTTACTTTATAACGAATATATATATCTAAGTAACATATTTTTAAATTCGTAACATTATTAACGTAGAATCGCCGACATTAGCAAATTTAAAAATACTCTACAGGTATTGAAAAACTCTTAATTATAAGGGGTAATAACAGATTTAAATCGCTCCAGTAATTTTAGCTTAATTAAAATAAAATCACTATAGGTATATCGATGGCTGTCACTGGTATCCTTGGAATATGAACTCACCAGTCGCAGGCCCAGTTATAAGGGTCGCTACAATTTTCTTTAGATTGGCTTTTTTTTATTCCTTATATGTTTTGAATTATCAAATTGCCTCAATGGTCTAGTGGTTAGCATGTTCGACTACAGACATGAGGTCCTGGGTTCGAGACCCGGGTCGGGCCATTTCGAAATTGATATTGAGTTTTCTATTAAGATTTTCTCAATATTTGCCCGAAGTTGGGAAGTTGGCGGTGTGATCCACCCCCGTGCCTCGGAGAGCACGTTAAGCCGTCGGTCCTGCGCCCGATCTCTCTCCGGTTGTGTCGGATTACCGTCACATCGGACTATGAGAGTGAAGGAATAGAGAGTGCACTTGTGTACTATGCCTGCCAATCCGCAGTGGAGCAGCGTGGTGGGTCTATGCTCTAAAAACCCTCTCTCATATGGACGAGGAGGCCTGTGCCCAGCAGTGGGACGTTAATGGGCTGCTACTTACCTTACTTACCTTATATGTTTTGAATTATCATTTAATACGGAAGTATGAATAATATGGTATCATTGTTGTCAGCACTTTTATTAGTATTTAAAATGTAAAAGAGTAGTTACAGTGGCATATTCAGAGTAGTTGGACATATGGTATCGCGGACTTTTTTGTAGATATTAATACATTCTGTAATATTGTGGAACATTTTTTTTGTTCTTTCATCAATAGGTTATCCAGCGTACGCAATAATAGATTTTGGTGACCAATATTTTCTCACCTTAGGTTACATTAATGCATTTTTATTAGGGATCCCTTTTTTTCGAGAAAGTATCATTGACTTAGTCGCTTTGAAAATGCAGCTTTCTAACGGTGAAAATATTTTTGAAATCCGTCCTGTAGCTTTTTCGTTTAAACGTTACAAAGATACATACAAAAAAACAAGTTCATCCTCTTTATAATATTAGTTTAGATTAGCGTAGGAAATTTCATACTCCTCCGTCAGCGTAATTTTAGTAAAATGGGGTATAAAGCTTTTGCTTCGCGTATTTATTTATATACAGATGAGCAGGCTAGCTTTTGGTAAACCATACAAGAAAAAATTTTAATATTATTTTCAATGTTTGCTATCTAAAATCAGATTGTGCAAAAGCGCTGAATTCCATTTGGCGGAGGTCCTGCGACAATGACAAATGGCGGAACATTTAGAGTGAATTGCCTATTATGCTTTTCATCACAATGTTTTTCTAAGCGTGTAGCCACCTTTTATAACCAATGTTTATTATGTGATATGAATATTATATTATGATATTATGTGATAAAAAATATGGAATTACCTAATCTACACTAATATTATAAAGAGAAAAGATTTGTATTGTTGTATGTAACGAATAACCTCAAAAAGTACTGGACCGATTTTAATAATTCTTTTTTCATTAGAAAGCTACATTATCACTGAGTAACATAGGCTATATTTAGTATATATATATATTTAGTACTAGATGACTTTAGAAATCCTTAGAAATTCCTATTAAAACCAACCGAAGGTGTAAAAAAATTAGCCATAAAATATCTTTCATCGTATACGCTGTGAAGAGTATTATTAATGATAGGACCAAAAATAGTTCGACAATATTATAGAATATATCAATATCTACAAAAAACTTCGCGAGACCATATGTCTAAGTATTGTAGTTACGTACCTAGAGGTACTATTTTACATTTTACAAATTGATAGAAATGCCGATCAAAATCAGACCGCGTTATCCACACCATTTATACATTTTTATCCAAATAAATAATTTAACATGCAAGACTGTCTCAATACATGATGATTACTTTTGAATTATTGAAATCGCATATTCCATTCAAAAGACATCATGAAATTAAAATAAAAATACATGCCGGCGGCGGCCGCCACGCAGCGCATCGCGTAACTAACTCGACGAGAGAGGGGCAGTGCGGGAGAAGGGGGTGCACCATTATGAACTAGGTTGCCGGTCGGCTCCTTGCTCAGTGGACGCAAGCGACATTGAATATTAAGAGATTTTTTAACACATTTTTATGCTTCACTTAAAAAGTTTTTTTCAAAGCTACTTACTTTTATTATTAGCAATAACACTTTGTCATAATATTCGTCAATTCATGGTCCTTTTAATTATCATGCTCATAATTTATATATCTGTACCTATTTATGTCTACCCGTGCGAAGCCGGGACGGGCCGCTAGTAGCTTAGAAAATCATAGAGGAATTAAAAGTTTAGTATTATTTTATTGATTTTACAACCATTCAAAATCGTCTTATGACTACAAGACAATCTTATGTTAAAGTAGGTTTTAGTGAATTAACAGGGCAGAGTAGTTTAGTAATTATAAATTTTAATAGTATTTGCTTAATTTATAATAATGTTTTCTTATTTATTACATTATATAAAGTACAATTAAAATGAATGAGTTAAAGTGGAATATGAATCTACACACCCGGGATCCAAACCCGCAACTTTATACGTTACAGGTCGGTTATTTTTCCACCCCGCTATCACCAGTCTTTTATGTGGTAATCGAGCACATCACTAATATGCAAAAGTTTCCCTTCCCCGTACACTAGGCTACCACTGCTTTACACATAATACACCTTACCCTTTCTAATAAAATAGAATTATCGAAATCAGTTGGCGAGATCTTGAGTTATTCGTGCATTTGTCGCGCACATGCCTAATGCAAATTTCTCATGGATGCCATCATCAGAACTGGACTAAAAAAATAAGACCCTACACCACAAGCACCACCTTACATATAAAAAAAGAATCATGAAGATAGGTTCACTCAGTCGCAATTTATAAGGTAACAAACAAAAAAATTACAGACGAATTGATAACTTAACTTACCTCCTTTTTTGCAGTCGGTTACAAAGGCATTGTATGATTGATATTTTTAGAGATCACTATTATTATATTTGTTGGATTGCTATTATGTAACCATATTTCTATATTAAGCAGAGGCCTTTGTAGTTATATTGGTGTAATATTTACAGTTTAATGTTATACTACAATTCTCACGAGTTTATTTACAGCTTCCATTTGTATTTGTTTTAACGTAGACTGTATTTGGTCGAGTGATTATTAACTGGTAGGGAGTTTTATAAAGGAGTATAATTGATGGTATCGCAAGAGAGCGAGCAAGCGAGCGATTTATTCAATTTGTGGCATGAGAAGAATGAAGTGTGACTTATAATTGTGAAGTATTGTTATTGTTATTTTTTATTTTACCACATAAAGACTTAAATAATACGAAAGTCCCGTTCTCGTATAAATTTCGGGATAAACAGTAGCAATTATTGTGTTCACTACGAAGTCTTTTGCGTAACTTCCAACCTGGTGGCAATAATATGAGTCCGTTCTTAGTGACCGTCTGCATTGTGAGAGGAACGATATATTTTATTAAAGCGAATCATTTTGAAAGATATCATGATTGCGTAGCCTGAAACTACCTTCATATTATTGCTTTTAATGAAACTGATTGGCTGAATATCGATTGGATGGTTTTAAACTCGTAGAAAATATCAGAAGTATGTCGAAACCATTTTTTTAAAGTATAACAAAGGCAAAAAATGCTCAAGTTAAGCCTTACGTTTAATTCTTACCTTGAAGAAAACTCTTTACAGTGAATGCGTTAAATATCTTTCGACTTACCCGACAACTTTTCAAGTTAAAGGTCCACTCCAATTGTTCCTTTGCGAAGAGCTTAACTTTATACGATATGACTTTTAAACAAAGGATTATTCTGTGGAAACTTAGTTCCGCTACTCATTTATGGAAAATTCTTATTTTTGTATAGACCAGTTTGAGTTTTCTTTGAGTATAGTTTGTAAAATTTAAAGTTTATATTTCCATTTCTAATGTAAGATTATTACAATAGCTTAAACGTTTAAAAGGTAGCGTTAAGTGTTTAAAATCTTAATTCTCTTTAAGTTTTGCTCTAAAACCATATCAAAATTTCATTTCTAAATTAACACCTCACCACACGGCCCCTGCTTTTGTGAACTCTCAGTGGGACTCATCCGTTCCGGATCAGAATGGATGGCATGAGCGATTCTCGAAATTTCCATTAACTGATGAAGAGGCTTCTGATGGATTTTACCAGACTAGAGTGCTTCTATCTTAGACTGTATCATTACTTACCATCAAGTATGATCACACTTAAGCGCTAACCATTCAGCATAAAAAAAAGATTTAAGTGGACTGCGAATAATTTTACTAAAGTAATTAGACGACTAAAACCATCTTGGGCGTATGCCTTTCTGATAAAGCCAATATGCAGCACATATACTGACTTCTTACTGCGAATTTTCATCAATAATAGAAACATTCTTTTTATTATCTTCTTATAACCCTTTGATGTGAGACTTTATAAATAAAATATTCAGTAATAAACCCAGTTTCCAAAAAAAATGAATGTAAATAAAAAGGAGGAGGTAAATTTGATACATCGCTTTGTGATAGAGTTTATGGCAGTCCGTTTACAATCTGCAAGTCGTAAACGCGTTGATATTGGCATTAACTGCCATTTTATTATTATTGATGCCCCCAGCAAATAACAAGAGCCGAAAAAATGTTACACATTTGAATATAAAATTTTCATAAGCTTATTTAATGTTAAGCGATAAACATATACATACGTACACAGCATCACGCCTCATTCCCATAGGGGTAGGCAGAGACCACGTCCTTCCACTTGCCACGATCCTTGCATATCTCCTTCGCTTCTTTCAGTCTCATTAAATTTTTCATACAAGTTCGTCGGTTTAGAGTACTCTTGACCTGGCCCTTATTTAAAATGTCCTGGGTTTGGGCCAGGAACGTTTTTATCATTTACTTATATTTTCTGTGAGAGTGAATTTTTTTTCACCAAAATTTATTCTTCAACAAATTGATACCCGTTGGGGTACAATTGAGGGTTGACAATTTTGGGTATTGTAACAAATAATAATAATAATAAATTCGTAAACGGGTGTGAATAATAATGGAATAAATACTACCTGATTTATAAAATAGTAAATTAAAAATATATATTTTTTACCCCAAAGTTTTAGTTTACCCCATTTGGGGTAATTTACCTCCATTCCCCCGACCGCTGCCTTAAAGCGATAAGACCGCCTTTGGTCAGTTTTTAATTATAAATCCCCTTTTATATTATTCTTTTGTAGGTGTAGTTTACAATAAAGTATAAAAATAAATACTATATTTAAGATAAATCTCTAAAATGTTAATAAATATAATAGAGACGAATGGTTTTAAGAGATCCCCTAGAGACCGAAGATAAGGATAATCTACTGATCGGCTAATAGACGAAGGTTAACCATGGTCGATGAAATTTGATCCGACTTATTTTGCTATAATATCTGTTTTTGTTTACTATATATTCGGTTTATTTATCTATTTAATTGCCTGGTCTGTACGCTGTAATTTTGATGGAACTTTGAAAGGTTCGCTTTTAGTGAGAAGTCTGTTTTTGTATAAATTATTAAGAACTTTTCCCTGTACTGTAAGTAATAAACTTTTATTACACCGTAGGAGGTATAGCGACAAGTGAATAAATAGAACGTTAATGTTAAATTTTAACATTGTAAAGATTTCTTTTAAATAAATTTCATGGAAAATTTTTAATAAAATTCACGTTGCAATTGGTGCATTTCGTCAACTAATATTATTATATGCGATTCACACAATCTGCTTAGAATTGTAAATCCATGGTGCTTATGTCTGAGTAAATTATCAACATTTAGGGTACATACGATAAAGATATTAATTTCTCAAAAAAATTGGGGATCCCTAAGCAAAATCCGCGTAAAAAAGTCTGTCGTGCACTGCGAAAACTATTGATGATAAAACAAAAAAATGTTCTACTTTATAGAACGTATTAATATCTACAAAAAGTCCGGCATTGCATATGTCCAACTACTGTAGTTCTGCCAATATAACTTCTTTTTACATTTTAAAAGTTAACACAAGTGCCGACATTAATCAAACCATATTCATACCTTTGTACTAATCCTTTTCCTTTTATATATTAAAGACCATTTCAATACCTGTTAAGTACTTCTTAAATTATTAAAATAGAACCTTCCATTCCAAAGATATAACGAATTTAAAATTTCAATATAAGATAATAAGTCCAACCTTTCATTGCCACGAGATCGGTTTCTAAGTGGGTTAAACCGCAGGACATTGCTAGTCTCCTATAAAATAATAAAAAACTGAAAAAATTCACACATTTATAATATTAGTGTAGATATATCTCCAATTGCATTATCCTATTTTGATTAGCCCTCAATTCATCATTGTTCAAAAACAGCCATCTTACAACAAAAAAGTTATTGAAATATCTGTAAAGTAATCCATTAATTTTGTATTAAAACTTTTCTATCAAAGACTGAGCAAGGACAACCGATTGTATTAATTATTAATAATCTGCTTTCCCAAGCTCTGTTCATTTATATGCAGCTTCATAAAAACGTAGCAACTCACAATTTATTTATTTTAAAAATAATATATAATTTAAGTCTTGAGAAATAAAATACTAAAATTGATGTTTATTTCGTAATTTGATTCCTGGGTCTAGGTTTAAACTGGCTTAGTGCTTTGCCTTCTTCTCACTATCCCTGTTCAAGAAAACTGCATTGTATATGTAGGTTTGCACTTACCTGTAACTAAAATAAAGTTAAAATTTGACTAAAAGGCTACTCGGTTAAAAGGCGCGTTTGATTTGGCGTTAAGCTGGTGTGTAACAAGAGCGTTACGAAAAAGCGAACGGAAATTAAGAACTAAGATATAAGTTAGTTAGTATTTTATAATGTGATGTGAATAACAATGAAAACCCTTGAGGTAAGTTTTAATTTTTAAGATATCAGCCATGGATACAGGGGGACTTTTTTCACTATCTCAAAGTTTAGTGCAACATGATGCTACACCAGAGTCTTAATTTAAAAAGATAACATTGCATAGTTTAATTATTAGCATTTATATAAACCATAACATTTAGTCTTTTATGAACATTTAAGTCTCAAGAGCCACCTTAGTGACATTCGACCCGCGGGGCAATCGACGCAAAAAAAGATGCGTGCGGAGCGACTGTATTTGACTAGATTTATGTACAACAGGTTACTCATTAATTTTTCCTTTTTTAGGGCATGTTACTTGAACAAAAAATCAAAAAGATATGTTTTTTTTGGAAGAGCGAAGGGATAATATATAATTGAATGGATATAATAAAATATTATTGATTCGTTATAAAATTACTCGTACATTTTATATTAAGTGAATTCACAGTTAGGCACTAACCTGTGCCTAATAACAAAAGAAGAAAACATTTACTGCCTGGTTGTTATAAATATTTTTGCTGGAACACAGAAGTTGGAATTAACATGAAATTAAACTATTATGTTTTGCTCGTTGGCAACATAATAATTGGCTCAACATGTAATTATTGGATTAAAATATGCAATCTGCATTAAAATGAAAATTTATTGTATATGGCTGTTCCCAACGTTGTCACCTTCGTAGTTCATGATCCAGTGGAGATATGGGCAAATTCGTTTTTTTTTTGCTGAAAGTGTAGCGCTTGATTGTGATCTCACCTGATGGTAAGTGATGATACAGTCTAAGATGTAAACGCGCTAATCTGGCAAGGGGCGATATACCCCTTGAGGTTTCTACACAGCATCATACCGGAACACAAATCTCTTTGTTTGGCGCAACGTCTTTGTTGATAACTAGCCACGGCCGAAGCCTCTCACCATTATTTATCTGATTGAATGGTCAATCTAATCCATTCCACAATCAAATACACAAAAAAATTCAACATAATCGGTTCAGCCGTTTACAGTAACATTAGTGCATAATCGTATTACCTAATTACTTGTTCACATAATACTCTACCTTCCACATATTTCAGACTTTGAATTCGTATTTAATGTAAAACTGAGTTAGTCTGTTTCTCAAAACCGCATACATTTAATATTCACAGAAAGTTTTATTCAATTTCTGAGAATGTTTTGGCATTGTACATTAGAAAGAGCGTAAATGCTAATGAATGAGATTCAATTGCATTATATTTATTTAGATGCAATAATATTAGGTTCAGTTAATTTTTAATAAAAGCTTTCTGGCGATTGCCGAAGTTGAGAGTTTTTGATGAACGTATGATTTCTATTAACAAAACGTTATTCCAACAGGTCTGTTAAAAGCAAAAAAATTGTGGCAAGGTGACCTAATTGCGAGCACCGTGGAAGTTCTATAACTAAAAAATCCTCTGTCTTCTCTCCGAGTGAAAAGCTCCTTGCCCAGTAGTGGGACATTAATAGGCTGTTAATTCCATTACTTTAATTATCGAATTATTCAAAACGTACACCTTATCCAATACATAAAGTTAAAGGAAACAGTTAATTTCCTAGGATTCGTGTAATATCTTGTTTTCAATTAATCTGTTCAAATTAAGCATTTTGATTTAAATGGAATGGTTATTAGCTTCATTGAATTTGACAAAATATTAATTAAATCTGCGTTTGATACCGCAGAGGAATTCTGGAGTATTTGAGAGCAACCTGATTAAGCATTGGTTTTGGTTTTGATATTGGTTTTGTTTGTTTTAAGACGTCTTGGATTTGTCATGAAATCAACCTCCTTTTCTGTTATATGCTTTAATTTAACGTATATATAAGAGAGATGACTACATAATTCAATTCATATGTATAAATAAGTTTAAGTAGATGTTATTTATATATATGTTGTCGTCGTCGACGTCGTCGCGTCAACCGATGGACGTCCACTGATGGACATAGGTCTCACGTAATGACGTCGACAAGGCCCGATCTTTATATATATAGATATATATGTCTATATCTCTAATATGTCTATGCCTTTGTATATCACTGAACCCCACATAAACGGCTGCACCGGTTTAGTTGAGGTTTGTCAGTTCAGTTCAGGATTCGAGAATGGTTTAAATTATAAATTCCATCTATATTTTTCCATATTTCCATGACATAATAAATTTATTGTCACAGTGATCTCGTGATTTTCTTTTAACTATTGCTGGATTTGTCCCGATTTATGATTTATGATAGGTTTATTTTTAATTTATAAACAGTTATGATATGTAATGGTGCTGCAATACTGCTGTTTAAAAATGTTTACAAACTTTTTAAAATGTTAGAATTGTTAGAAGTTTTGAGTGATCCTACACTGATGTTAACAAACATTTATAACACTTAAAAACAGGGCTCGTAGTTTAATAACAGTTTTGTTTAGAAATGTTTACTAATATTACCTAACATGAAAATATTTATTACCATTGTGGTTGAGAAAATGTTTATAAATATTTTTAAGCAGCAAGGTAGCAGTAGCATTAAGTATATGTTTTGCTGTCAATAGTAAAACGACGCAATATTCTAAATCAAACTTTTAAGTGTACGTAGACAGAGTTGTGGGGGTCAATTAGTACTCAAATCAAATTATTAACCCTGCGACTTTTAGTTGTAACTATAGTGCCAGCCAATCCGCAGTGGAGTAGCGGAGTGGGTGGGTATGCTCTAAAAACCCTCTCTCTTATGAGTGAGAAGGCCAATTCCGAACAAACATTTATATAGTTATTTAACTAAAAGTAATTGTTAATGGAACATGTGAAAGTAATATTGAAAGTGGATATGGTAAATGGTGCCCTGTACGCCTTTATGAATAGCCAGATGGTGTCTCACTGGCTAAGCATGGAGAAGTGTTGGTGCCAATTGGTCGTAGTAAAAGTTGGGTATGGCAAAAGAAGCATAAAAGTAAAATAAATGCGGTAGTAACGAGAGTGACCTTTGTGACAAAGTAGAAAATAGTGTGATAAGAGAACTTTGTGGTATGAAAGAAGATGTTGTGATTAAAATTGAGAATGGTATGCTTAGACAGTTTGGGCATGAAGAGAGAAGGAATGAAAGGAGACTGACAAAAAGGATGTATGAGTCACGAGTAAATAGAAAGGGGAAGACCAAGGCGAACGCTCCTGGACCAAATCCAGGTCATTTGAAATAAGGGCCAGATCATGAGTACTCTACAGCGACAAACTTGTATGAAAGGTTTAATGAGAATGAAAGAAGCGAAGGAGACATGCAAGGATCGTAACATGTGGAAGGTCTTGGTCTCTGCCTACCTCTATGGAAATGAGGCGTAATGCCATGTACGTATGTTATGCAAATGTAAATTGTTTGTATAAAAGTGAATGCCTTACAGTTTTCCCATTAAAAATGTGATTTTTGTAAAAAAGTTAAAATTATTTTTTGGCTCATATAAGTAGTACTTATTAGTATTAGTGGAGGGTAATCTTATTAATGGAAATTACGAACTTTCAGTTAGTCCCATTCCTCTGTCACTTGTAATAAATTAAACAAGGGACACGAATTTAATTTGTTCTCGTATTGAATGGAAAACAAACAATTGCCGGCGGAATGTCGGTCAGTCATTTATCTTTTAGTTCATTAAAATGTCTACGGCCCGTCTGGGGTATCGATAAATATTTAACAGGCTAACATAATTCATTTAGAATTGTCAATATTTATGTATTCATTAGCTGTTCCCGCGGTGTTAGCAGTACAATTCCGGATATCTTTTTTTTAATCAAAGTATCTTAATTTCCATTTTAAGTCTCGTCAAAATCAGTCCAGGGGTTTCAGTCATTAACGGTTTTAAAAACTTATTCTTCGATACAATTACTGTTAATACAAATGCTGGTATTGGTTTGTATTGATTACGGGGTAATATTCATTGCCTGAGTAAATGTCCACCACCATTATGCTTTCGTAGAACGTATTTTATTGCATGTCATATTCATTACTTGTTTCTTTATTTGGGTTTAATAAAGTAATTTTTAGACGTGTTTATGTAAAACTTACTTTATGCATACAACCTGTTACTGGAGTATATAAAAATAGATATTTACGTGCTGGTTAAGGATTTTAAATTTTTATAAGAAACAAATTCACTCCATGTAAATGTACTTACGGGTAGATGTAGTAAAGTAAATAATAGCCCATTAACGTCTCACTGCTGGGCATGGGCCTCTTTACTCATGTGAGAGAGGGATTTAAGAGCATAGATCCTGCTCCACTGCGGATTGGCAGGCATAGCACACAAGTGCACTCTCTATTCCTTCACTTTTATAGACCGATGTGACGGGAATCTGACACGGCCAGAGAGAGATCAGGCGTAGCACCGGCGGCTTTACGTACTCTTCGAGGCACGGGGGTCTAGCACACCGCCAACTTCCCAACTTTGGGCAAATATTGAGAAAATCTTAATAAAAAATTTAATATTGATTTTTGAATAGTCCCGACCTGGGATTCGAACCGAAGACCTCATGTCTGTACTCGAACATGCTAACCACGAGACCAATGAGGCCGTTATAGATGTAGTAAAGTATAATTAATATTAAAAATAAGTATAGTATGAGCAACTAACTAGAGGAGAGAGTATCTAATATTTTGAAATTTTTAGAGGCTTTACTACAAAACGCTTTTGTAAAATATCATTTTAATAATTTTATCAATGTTAGATGTCTTGCTTAATATTGAGTATCTGATTTTTTTGTAATTTATAGGAGATTCTGAAATAAAAATAGTAAGTTGACTATGAATTTTTTAATACATTTGTGTATGTAAATGTTCAGTACTTTACGAATTATTACTTTTATATATTATGTCACTAAAGTTACATTTTTACTTATTTTCAACATATTTATCAAAATATGCCAATATGTATGAAATGCCCTGATACAAGAAAGTCACGGGAGCAATTTGTAAGTATTTACATCGTACCAACCCGCAACGGAGAAGTGTGGTGAGTCTATGTTCAATTCTTCTATTCTGTACCCAGCGAAAATCGCTGTAAACAATATAAGTAAGTAGCGTCTCATTAACGTCCCACTGCTGGGCACAGGCCTCCTCACTCTGAAGAGCGAGGGTTTTTTTTAGAGCATAGACCCACCACGCTGCTCCACTGCGGATTGGCAGGCATAGTACACAAGTGCACTCTCTATTCCTTCACTCTCATAGTACGATGTGACGGGAATCCGACACGACCGGATGGAGATCAGGCGCAGGACCGACGGCTTAACGTGCTCTCCGAGGCACGGGGGTGGATCACACCGCCAACTTCCCAACTTCGGGCAAATATTGAGAAAATCTT